>JAHBCN010013033.1:0-25461 GCA_019359885.1 Listronotus oregonensis
TTAATTAAATTCTAGTATGATAAAATTATTTTTTTAATGATCGATAGTAATAATTGTTATAAGTTAAACTTAATTGTTACATTAAATAAAAGGTTTGATAAAAAAAAATAATGTTAATGTGTCTTTTACTTTTAATGTAATGGTTGTGAGATTGATAAAACAAAAAAAAATACATTCCTTATAACAAATTGTTTGCTGGTGGCTGGTGTCTATTTGGTTTTACCTGAACCGAAAATTTTTTAATTTTGCAATTACATTTAATTGAATAATTTAAGATTCGCTTATTAGAATTTTTTGAAACTTAAAAAAGTTATCTTACATTTTTTCTGTAAAATGTACAGGGGAAGCCAATAATTAACCCCCTTAAAATTTACATGGGATTTCCTATGTTCCGCTCGGCGACGCACCACCCCGTATGTTTTGTTAAATAATTTTACGTCATTTTAAAGGAAATGATGTTAAGAATAGAAAAAAATGGTTGCCAGCTTTTGGTTTTCTGGCCGCAAACAGAGGTGGCCATGCTTTCAATAAACGTTTCTCGCTACGGGTAAGTGTAAGCGCAAGAGATATATGCACGGATTGTTACGTGCTGTAAACAAGAGTATAATGTAGTGTAGATGTAATTATAGTATTTTTAATTTGTATTTATAAAGCATACATTTTTGAGTATAATGGAATTTTTTTCGCATGAAAAAAAAAGATCTATTTTTTATTGAGAAAAGTGTCTACGGAATCTTTCAAGCACATCGGTGTTGCTTTATTTGTTCATTTAATGTTTATGTATAACAACATTTTCGTTTTTTTTATTAAGAACTAGTTACTTTCTTTTTTATAATAAATTATTATTGTATTTAATTCGTAATAATTAAATCACAATAATAAATATTAGTCAATCAGAGCAATGGAACATAAATCGTGACGTTCAACAATAATTTTGATTTCAATGATCTTTTACTGAGAAAGTAAAAAACATTTTTTTATACAAATTATGTTCTACACAATATTCTGATCCTAAATGTACACATTTTTATTTTTTTAAAAGATTCATAATTGAAATCGGTTAATTTTTCACCCTCATTACACAAAAAACAGGTCTTCATTTTTAAAAATCGCAAGTGAGAACAACAAAAAATCGGCACTTAATATAAAATGGAGTGTTCACCTTTCGTAAACGAAAAGATACGTATACTTGCACTTCGGTCATACCCTTTTCTCGGCTCCAAAACCAAGGACGGTGTTGGAGCTGGAATATATGGACAGAGGCCGAGGACAAAGTTTTCCTTCAGCCTGGGCCCTCTCGCAACCATACTTCAAGCGGAGGTATTTGCTATTGAGATGTGTGCTAGATCGCTGGTTGATCGGCACTGCACACGTAAGACAGTTAAAATATTCTCCGATAGTCAAGCAGCTCTTAAGGCTTTTGAATCCAGCCAGTGCAATTCGAAAACCGTCTGGAATTGCAAGGATGCGCTGAACTGGGTCAAAATAATAAGGTTACACTACTCTGGATACCTGGACACACCGGCCTAGAGGGTAATGAATCCGCAGACCTCCTTGCCAAAAGGGGGGCGGAAACAAAATTCACAGGGCCGGAACCGGTCATCGGTATATCTTATGGAATGGCCAAGCAGTTCATATTAGCTTGGACACAAAGAGAAAATCTTCGGTACTGGCATGGACTTCCGGGTCTCAGACACTCGAAGGCCTTCATAAGCCTACCGAACCAACAATGTACTGTCAAACTACTGGAGCAATCAAGGGTACACCTTAAAACTCTAGTGGGACTGTAGACGGGACACTGCAGATTGAAATACCACATGCACAAGATCGGCCTAGCGGAAGACGCCGAGTGCCGCATGTGCATGGAGGGGGATAATCGGCAGAACACATACTGTGTTCGTGCCCAGCAATGGCACGACTAAGATTCGCAATCCTCGGCAATGACACCTTGTTGCCGAGGAAGGTGAAAGATCTCTCTCCCAACAGGATCATCAAATTTATTAGAAGTCTGGACTTGGTGGGAGAAATATAAAAGGGTGTGAGCCACAATAGACCGATCGGTCGCGGTGGAAGGGTGTTATACCCACTCACTTTAAACCTACCTACCTACCTACCCTTTTTCTAAAAGGGTACAGTAAACGTTCTTTATGATGTTTTTGGCATCAAGTGATAAATGTTTTTTTTATATCTAAAGTTTTACACAGATCTGACATATTTTGAATGCTCAATAACACACACGAATATACCTTTAACGCACAGCTTGACAAACACCAAACGACTAATGAACTAAGATGAAAAGACTATGTTCTATATTGAACCCTAAAATTTGCCATTAACTCACATAATATAGCAAAAATTAGGTATAGTCTGTCTCAAAGTATATCGTTATGGCTTTTGACGAACCATACCCCAATAAACCTTTAACGATTTTATTACCTATTGTTATTGAGTAAACCCATTTGTTCATAAGGGCAGCGGTAGGCCAGGTATTTCTTGAGTATTAACCATTAGGCATATAAATATTTTGGCTAATATTTTAGTGGCAGTGTTGAATAACCGTTTTTATTGTGCCTTTTAAAAAAGTTGTTTTACGAGAATATAACTATGTCGCGTCGAAATCATTTGTCATTAGATGCAAAACAGGTTGTGAAAAATGTGTATGAAACTTTAATCAGTGGAGGTCTAATTAAACAAGAAGCTTTAAAAGAAACCTGTCTACTTGCAAAAACTCCAATATCATCGATAAGGGATATTATTATTAGTAAAGAATTGAACAAAAGAAAAAACGTAGTAATTTTCAATCTCACCGTATAGACAATAGTGATCAGGACCTAATAAGAAGGAAAATATATTGTCTTTATGAAAGCGGAGTTATTCCTACCTTGGATAAACTGAAAAAGCAGCTAGACGACGATGAAACCAATATGAATATTAGCCGTGCCACCCGCCATAGAGTTGTTTGTAAAATGGGATTTAAATACCGCAAAATAATAGACAAAAGACAAGTAGTAATGGAATCGCACAGATTACGCACTTGGAGATTTAATAACCTTTGAGAAATTAAAAGATATAGGTTAGAAAACATGGTTTGATACACATGACACAGTATCCAAAGGATGGGTTGATTCCAGTCAAAACTGTCAGACGAAAGCACCTTCAAATATAGGAAAACGCATTACCATAATACACGCTGGTTCAGAAGACGGATTTGTCCCAAACTGCTTGCTGTTGTCTGCAAAGAATATTAAGGATTCTAGCTTGGATAATCATGAGGATACAAGTGCAGAACTTTTTGAAAACTGGTTTTAAAATTATCTTTTAAAAAATATTCCAAACAGCAGTGTTATTGTCATGGACAACGCAAGCTACCACAGCCGTCTGCTACAAAAAGCACCAGCTTCATCAAGTTCAAAAACTGATATCCAGGAGTATTTGTTAGAAAATGATATTTATTTGGAATTCGGTTACAAAAAAAACGCATCTTTTGGAAGTCCTAAATTCAAATTCAATTAAAAAACAATATGTATGTGATAATTTGGCTGAACAGGGTGGGCATACTGTCTTACAGCTTTCTCCGTATCACTGTATGTTTAACCCCATAGAGCATTTGTGGAACCAAGTAAAATCAAAGATCAGAGCAGAAAATGTTACACCTACTTTAAGTCCCAGTGTTATAAATTTGATAAAAAAATATAATTACTAACATACCAGTTGAGAGCTGGGAAAATTCACTACAGCACATTATAAAAATTGAGGACTCTTACATTTCTATCCAAAACAACATAAATCCTATTGTAATTAATCTCAATGATGACTCTGATAGTGAAACAGAATTAGATTTAGATATTTAGATTAAAAATGTAATTATGTATAGATAATGCAGTTATAAATTATTGAAACTTTGCATATATTTAATTTCTTAATGTAATTTTAAGATTATACTTACCTAAATAAACAATAAATTATAAATCTTTATATTATTAAAGTCCGTCCCCAATGTTCTGTCCTTTAATACTTACCGATCCGCAGCTTTATTGCTGTCGGCAGGTATACTCCATAAATGAAGGCAAGAACTAATACCGTATACTTTGAGACAGACTATACAATAATAAATAAAGGAAATTTTAAGTCCGGACCTACCTGGGGGTACCCAAAGTGTATGGAGTTTTATTACTAACAGTAGCAGGTAAAACGAGAAATCAACGAATTATTGTGGAATGTAACATACTAAAAAATTTAAATCTTCGAGTTATGCCACAGTTATAATTGGTCCACGCGTTCTAAACTAGGCTAATGATGTCTTTACATAATAAATTTAGGTGACTGAGAAGAGCTATCGCCATTTTGATTTAGTAGTCTATAAAACACTATATAAAATTTTATTTTCATAAAGACATATACCCAATTCGTTCCTTTTCACCATATTCGTTTATAAAACAAAAATAAAATAAAAGGCTCGAACTTCTACTTCTTCAGGATGTTATATTTACCTTCCAGATTTACTTTTCATAACTCTGGGCGGTTTATTTAAGCAGAAGAAAATCAATAGCAAGGAGTTATATGTAGTTTTATTGCAAGTTTGTTTACATAAAAATATCTCCGAGTATGCAGTCAAGCATCAGAGGAATCCTTTGGGAAATTCGAGACTTTCGCCAAATCTAAGGGATATATTTGATGTTATTTGAGCCAATAGGGATTGGAAAGTAGATTTACCGGTAATATTTAGTACATGTTAAAAAGCAGAGCAAGAGATAATTATGTAGGCTCATAGAATATTTCAAACTTAAAGAAGCTCTTTAACGAAATTAAAATTTAAATATTAAATTCATTTATAAAAATTAAAATAGTACGGGTTATCTTGTTTTTGATACTTTTATAGGGTTTCTCAATAATTGTAAGTATTATCAAAAAAGTAATATAGGCGTCATGTTCTTTTTTGGGTCAACTCAAAAGGGTAAAAACAAAATTTAAATATTTTTGCTCGCTTAAGAGATACGAAAATCAAAAAATTGTTAATGATCCTATATTTTATTACCTAAAAGAGATACAGAAAAATGTTTTCGGTGTTACGGGCTTTAGTTAGAGTTTAGTTAATAAAAATGAAAAGGTTAGAACTACTTTATTTATGTTAATAATTTATTAAAAATAGGTTACCTTAGTTTTTCCCTTTTTCGGTGGCCATTGCGGATTATCCTGAGGACGCTGGAGACATCCATTTTACACTTTTCCTACATCCTGTAGGTAAAGAATTCTTCCAGCTAATTTTAGACTCTTCCAGACTTTTCCATTATTTTCCACTTTACTATAAAAAGCGCCAAGGAATTCCGCACGGGCCAGTTTAGTTTTGACTAGCGAAGAGAGAAGAACTTGGCAGACAGTTAAAGGTTAAACAGTTGTCATTATTACGTTACGTTGAAGTGTTACCATAGAAACGTTTGTAAACCTGATATCCAATAAAAAGGTGTAAAACCAGAATTCGTGTTTTTATACGGGGTGTTACGGAACATTTGGTGTCAGAAGCGGAACGAGGACCCACAAGAAAGCCGAAGTGGTTAGGGAGAAAATCTGAATGCCTGTTGAGACCAGACAGCGAACAGCAGTTATGGAGGAAATTAGCGCACTAATAAAACAAGTGATGAAAAAACAAGATTCTATGAAAGAAGACCTAAAAAGAAATGAAGACCATCCCAGATTCCATAAAAGAAGACCTAAAAGCAGAAATAAACAGAAGTCAAGAAAAAATGAAGAGAAGTCAAGAAGAAATGAAGAGAAGTCAAGAAGAAATGAAGATCAGCCAAGAATCCATGAAAGAAGATCTAAAAAGGGAAATAAAGACCAATCAAGAGAAAATAAAGAAAAGTCAAAAAGAAATGAAGAGCCAAATTCGCATAAGTCAAGAAGAAACACGACAGCAAATAAAGAAAATCCAAAAAGACATTAAAAAAAGCCAAGCAGAGATGAAACAAGAACTAAAAGAAAAGATGGTAAAGATCCGAGAAAACCTAAAAGGAGAATTTTATCAAAGCCAAGATAAGATGAGAAAACAAATGTTACTTAGGGTAACACTTTCCAAAGAAGATGTAAAAGAGGAAATAGAAGAAATACAGTACACCGTACAGTCAGTTGAAAGTAATGTACAGCAAGCCCAAGGCCAAATACAACAGGAAGTGAAACATCTACAACGACAAATTCAAAAGCTAGCTAGTACAGGCGTCGTCTCAGAAAGTGGTTTCGCAACAACTATTATTAAACCACCAACTTTTGATGGCAAGATACCATGGGTTATGTATCTTCGACCGTTTGAAGCTGCTGCCAATGGTAACAATTGGAGTTTACCAGAAAAGGCACAAGCTCTAGTACTTGCTCTTCGAGGTGAAGCCATGGAGGTGTTAAGAAATATTCCCGAAGCAAAACAATGTGACTATGAATCCATTGTAAAGTTCCTGGAAATGAGATACGGTGAAGCCCACTTACAGGAAGTTTATAAAGCGCAGCTTCAAGGACGAAGAAAAAGATACAATGAAATCCTTCAGGAGTATGAAGCGGATATCGTACGGCTAATTAATCTGACATATTCAGCCTACCCAGAAGAAATTAAACAAGAATTAGCAGTAGTAAGTGTTGAAAAATAAAATTTATAAAGTAATCAAACGAAGGGCTTTTAAACATTTGCATTAAATCTTTAATTTTATTTAAAAGTTTTTAATTTACTTTCTTGGATTCTACCCTATAAAATATCGAAAATATGACACCCTGTACTTTTTGTGAAAAAAATTCAATGTTGCAGCTACTAATATAAACGTTCTGGTTTTTTTTTAATTACATTAATTTGAGATGCTGTTGAAGAAATACTCTTAGCTTGTTATGTAAATACTATAAACATAAATTTCCATTGAATATATTTGGTAGTAACGCTTGCCATTAATTTTGTTAGAATTTTAAATTTAAGGATAAAAGAACTTTTTTCTCTTTACTTAGGCGCTCTGAATCCCATATAAGTGCTACAACTTATGCCACGCACAGTAATATTACATAAGAATTTACAGTTTTTAAGGGTATATTAAACGAAACATAATCGTTATTCTAAAGAACTAGATACCCACTGGAACCTTAAAGATCGATTTTAAAAAAATTGAGAGAAGTGTCAGGCACAAAACAAATTTCTTTTTAGTGAAAACCTCTTGTTGGAGTATTTCTTAAAGTGGATAATAATGGTCTAGATAGAGGTTTTTCGTTGGCCACGTGGCACGAGAAGAAAATAATGCAAAATTAAAAAAAGACATAATAATGAAAATTTGATAACCTCTCAAATTTATTTTTGTGCTAAATTGACTGTGCAATTAATGTTTACGAATATACTCGTAATATTCGTCGTATAGATCCTGATAAAAATAAGTCAGTACCATTTTTAGCAGGTTTAGGTAAACAATTTACGTTTTGTGCAGTATTTACACACAAAAAACACATTTTATAAATCCTGGGGATTTTTATTATTTATCTGAACAAGTAAACGGGCTTTTATTTAAAAAAATAACTTTATAGTTTAAATTTAGTATTGTAGTATAGGGCGATCAAAATAAAGAAATTTTTAAGCCAGCAGATATCGAGATGAGCTTCTAGAAAAGAAGTCTACATATATGGTGTGGTTATGCCATTTTTGAAATATGCATCCTGATGCAATAAATGCATTTTTCAATTGCATCATTTCTTGCAATATTATAAGAACGACTGAAAACTCGAAAAAATCGCTAAAAAATCGTTACTCGGAAGGTTTTGGGGATGTCGGATTCAATTCTGGCATTAGAAGTACCCAGGGGCGCTCGGGGGTGCCTCTGCAGGGGAATCGCAGCATCCATAAAAATCGCACGAAAATCGTTACTCGGGGATTTTCAGAAATGCCGATTTCAATTCTGACATAAGAATTACCCGGGGGCGCTCTGGGGTCACTCTGCGGAGGTTCCCGAGGGGTGATTAAGGGGAAATTGCAGCGTCCATGAAAATCAGCCGATAATCGTTACTCGGGTGTCTTCGGGGATGCCGAATTCAATTCTGGCATTAGAATTACCTGGGGCGCTCGGGGGTGGCTCTGCGGGGAAAGGTAATTAAGAAAGTGAAATATCACAAATCATAAAATAATACTTTATTTAAATAATAAATTGTGCTTTTTATTAATATTGAATTATACATCATAAAGTTTAATTTTTTACTTAAATACTAAACATCTTTTTAAACTCTTCTTTTTCTTCCCCTTCTTCATCTTCTTCCTCGTCACTATCCTCGGCCTGCTTGAAAGTGCCTTTTTGGTTAATTGGAATTTTGTGTTTGCCCCGGTCCCCACGGTAACGATACTCTACTCTCTTGATAGCTTTGGCGCCTCTTACAAATCTAGTTTCGAGGCAGAAAAGATTTTCAAACCAATTGTTTTTATTATAGGTGTAATATAATTTGATATTAAATTATTTTTTTATAATTTATATCCTCGGGTAATTTTAATGCCAGAATTAAATTCGGCATCCTCGAAAACCCTCGAGTAACGATTTTTGGCTGATTTTCATGGACGCTGCAATTCTCCCTCGCCTAATCAACCCCCGGGCCGCCCCGCAGAGCGACCCCCAAGCGCTCCCGGGGTAATTCTAATGCCAGAATTAAATTAGACATTTTTGAAAACCGGGTAACGATTTTCGGCTGATTTTCATGGATGCTGCAATTCCCCACCTCCCCAATCACCTCCCGGGCACCCCCGCAGAGCCACCCGCGTCCCCAAAAACCCCCGAGTAACGATTTTCGAGCGATTTTTTCGAGTTTCCAGTCGTTCTTATAATATTGCAAGTAATTATGCATTGGTAAAATGCATGTATTGCCCCAGAATACATTTTTCGAGAAATGGCACAAATCACACCATAAAGACTTTTTTCCTGGGAGCTTTTTGGACACAATGCAGAAAACCGTATCTCAATATCTGCTGGCCTTAAAAATTTCCGATTTATTTCCTAACTTTCCTGGACTATTGTTAAATCGACAAAAATTTAGTAAGCAAGCGAATTAGGTTTTCCGCCGTTATGCTCCTTTGAAAAGACTACATTTGGTAACATTAGTGTGCATACGCGCCTCAAACGACGCTTAAATTTGATCTATCTTAAAAGTTATGTAGTCAGTCCGCCGTTGCTAGTGTTAACAAACATCCATAACGAAGAAACAATTGAACTGAATGGTTTGTATTGTTTTCAAACATTACAGGCAGCATAGGAATACTTAAGCCTCTATTTTTAGCGATAATATCAGACTGTTCTTGACAGAATCATGTTAATTTTTAACATAAACAATAATACTTCTGGTTGCGTTTTTTTACTTCTGTCTGTTTAACTCTATTATTTAGTATCTGTCTTGTCCTTATTTTTATAAATTAATATTTTAGTTAAGTATTATTAGAGTGGAAGTACAGTGACGGCCATTAAATCTTGAGCAAAAAATTTGTCAAATTTTGACTTTTTGTCAATTTTTTTAAATAGATTTTTTTACCTTGTTTTAATTGTAATTACTATAAATAAAGCAAAAGGTAAAAGAAAATATTTATATTTTATAAAAACTATTAAATTAATAAATTAATTAACAATTTAATAAATTTAAACAAACTTAAATATCCTTCCAAACAATTTTAATATTTTATTGCGATCACTTTTTTTTTTTAGACAGAGTTTAGCCTTTCAGGCATCGAATGGACCAAAGCCCGGGCATAGTCCGGATTTCCTCGTTACTCATTCCACGCCTCTAAAATTTTATCCTTAAATTCGTTTACATTTTGCGGCCTAAACTTATTTTTCCTATTTATTTTTTTAACTAATAAGCCCCAAACGGTAAAACCCTAAAACGCTGCTCTTCCATCCATTCATCGACTTGCCGGGTCGTATGAACGGGGCACTTATCTTGCTGAAAGATAAAATTTCTGTCCGGAAATCGATCCAGTACAGAAGGAAGCATGATATTCTGTAGTAGATCTATTTATACCACCGCATTGAACCTTTCTTCGATAAATAAATTTTAAGTATTCCCATTTTTAAAAGTTTTTAGGCCTTATACCGATTTGAAACCGAATGGAATATTATATTTTCCCAAAAAATCGGAGGTTCCAAGTAAAATTGTAAAGCAGATCCAATGCGTTGTTCTTTATTTGCATTTGTTAAAAACGGTTTTTAGGCTGCCGGGTAGCAGCGCAATTTGGATATTTGCCTTATTCTTCGCCGTGCCGTTCTAACCGATGCCGGGAAATTGCTTTCTGTTTTTGCTGTAACTACAGATTTAAATGGTTGGTTTCTTAAAACATTAACTTAATTATTGTCTTGTTCTTTATTTGATAGTTTGGGGCGACCACTTCCAGCTCTTCTTTCAAAGGAGTGTGTTTCCTGCCATTTTTTTAACAAAATGAATAGTACTCTTTGGGACAATGATCGAGATAAATACATTTTTGCTTTGGGATGTTAAGCTCTTCCGCCACATCCCTTTCTGGCCAACCTCTCTGCTCAATATAATAGGTAATTAATGCTTTTTGATACAAAGTTAAGGTTTGCATTTAAAAAAAGTCGTTTAGACAGTGACAACGGACACCTGTTTCTTTATTAGGTTTTTCAACAGGTATTTATATTTAGTAGAAGGTGGCATAAGCCTATTTTACGAAAGAAAAAAAGAATTGCCCAAGATTTAATGGCAGTTACTGTACCTAAAAAAGGCCTAGAGTTCAAAGCCAAACCCTTAAAACGAAAATTGTTTAAAAGATGTAACTCCCTTTTATGTCTTTTTCTTTCAGCGTAACAAGTTTTCATTGCTTTTGTGTCTCAATTGTAAATATAACTTTCGCAACTTAATAAGATCAAACAAATAACTGACTGTTTAACCGGTATATAAAAACAAAATTACATATCCTAATGTACAGCCTGGCAAAAGGCATTCAAATTCAATAGTTTCTTGTTATTCAATCGGAAACCGAGGTCTGCACACAGTGGCATATTTGACCACTTTAGAAGGACAAAACCTAAATGTGAATAGATTAAAATATTTTGAATATAGTTTTTTTTAAATAGATACACAAGGCATTTAAGCTAATTCTATAGGAATTTAAAAAAAACTTATATGTGGGGTTACCCATCTGCTTAGAGGCACATAGCTGCTGCACGCGGAATAATTAGACTTCAAAGAAAAGCTATACGCGTAATCTATGGTCTTGGATATAGGGACAGGGTAAGGTAAGTTCTGTCCCCACTGCTATGGAACCTTGTCATGGACGACCTACTAAATGTCCTTCAACTTGAAGGGCATCAAACATTGGGATACGCAGACGATTTCCTCATTATGGCCCAAGGAAAATTTAACAACACTGTTAGGGATAAAATGCAACAGGCCCTAAACGCAGTTACCAGATGGACAAGAAAGAAGGGACTAAACATAAACCCTTCTAAATCGGCCACCAAAAGGAAAAATCTAGAGGGCTTAGGACCTCTGACCTTACGAGGTGAAACAATCAAGATTGTGGGAGAGGTAAAATATTTGGGTGTCATCCTAGACTCTAAACCACCTTCAGAAAATAAAAAAGTAAGCGGAGATGACGCTTATGTTAATCAGACGCGCTCATGAGAAAACATGGGACCTTAAACCAAACATGGTTTATTGGTTATACACCATTGTGGTAAGGCCTATGATATCATACGCATCACTGGTATGGTGGACAAAAATGCGACAAAAAACTGCTGTTACAGAACTGGCCAAGGTACAGAGACTTGCTTGCTTAGCTATAACAGGAGCAATTAAAACAACCCCAACAGCAGCCATGGAGTGTCTCTTAGACCTTCCACCACTTAACCTCATAGTGATGGGAGAGGCAAGAATGAGCTACTTCCGACTGCAACAAAAACCGACTGGTGTCTACGCTAGTTTGGGACACAACATCCTGGACGAGAGAACAGAGATGATTCCCCAATACTCATTTAACAAAAACTTCGAGGTGATATTCCAGATCGCAGTGAGTAGCAGCAACTCGATCTTCCCGGCACGGTTGGAGTCATCATCTGGTATACGGTTGGTTCTAAAACCGAAGAGGGAACTGGAGCGGGCGTATGGTGAAATAAGGAATTCACAATTCTCCATTTCACTAGGGATACACAGTTCTGTATTTCAAACGGAAATATATTCTTTACTGCACTGTGCAAGAGAAAATAACAGGAGGGCTTATAAAAATAAGCGGCTCTGCATAATAACAGACAGCCAAGCGTCACTGGGGGCGCTAGTAAACTCCAAGGTAACGTCCAAGCTGACATGGGAATGCCAAAAAGAACTGGAAGTCTTGGGAGAACGCAACAGAGTTACTTTCTTGTGGGTACCAAGACATTCGGGAATAGAAGGCAATGAAAAAGCGGATGAGCTAGCGAGACAGAGATCATCCACACCATACTTTGGATCAGAACCTGCCCTTGGAGTGACCAAAACCACAGCACGAGAGCAAACCAGGAAATGGATCCGAAACAAACACGAGGAATACTGGGGAAACCTCAGTAGAATTAGACGGGGGAAAAACTACATAAAGGGCCTATCCAAAAAAACGAAGGAAGAACTACTCAGACACAGTAGGAAAAGACTTCGCATAATGGTAGGGTTGCTAACAGGGCACGATAACCTAGGAGGACACCTACACAAGATGGGCTCATACATTGGGGACCCAAGTTGCAGAATGTGCGACGAGGGGGAAGAAACAGCCTACCATATCCTGTGCGAATGTAAAGCATTGAATCACTAAAGACAGGCATTATTTGGGCAAACGAAAATGAGCTCACTTGTAGAAGGAACAAGACTAATGGGAGGATTGGTATAAAAGATAATGGGAAATTAGGCACAAAAAGCCCAAGAGGCTGCGCTGCCTCCAGTAGTAAATCAAGACCGCTCCCAGGGAAGAAGAAGAAGAAGAAGGACGTTTCAAAAAAAATGCTCTTGCTGTGGACAGCATAACTCATTATTGGTTCATCTAAAATCAAAAAATCAAAAAAATATTTCGTTAGTACATGAATAAATTTCGTTATTGGACGAAGGAAAAAAATTAAAATTTAAATTTTTGACAGACTTTGAACAGAGAAACACATTTTTTGGTCAAATTTTTGCCATGTGTGGGCTCGAAGAAATTAGTTGCAATAAAAAAAATCCTACATTCAACAACTAGATAATGTTATTTTAAAGATGTGTGCAAAATTTGAACAAAATCGCTTCATAACTTTTCGAGAAATCATGTCCACCGACTTAAAAAATTGAGTTTTGAGATAAACGCGTTTAAAGTTTTAAATTGAAATAACATGCAAAAAAATTATATATTTTTTAACTTACATAGAATCATCGATTTCGGCATCATAGAGCAAAGTGCCTTCTGCTGCGGCAATATTCAGGGCATCCTTTTGCTCTTGCCTGTGACGAATTCTTGCTTCACGAGTCGCAGCGTCAGCTTTCTTTTCGGCAATGAGTATGCAGTTTCAAGTCCATGCCATGCATTAAAAGCAACAATGAGACTCCTTCGTTGAAAGTACCAGCAGCGGCAAATGCAGCAATCTCTACAATTTTTGAACCAGTAGGAAGTATTTTTGAAGTAATTGTCCAAATTAACTGGTTTAAACTTTCATTATTGTTTTGCGTAAAGCCACCAACACACCTCTCCAAGAGCTCTTCTCTTGCTGAGTTCTTCATAAATAGGCTTGATAGCTGATGAAACCTCACTTGCGATAATGGATCGTAGTCGTGTTTGTATGATGAAAGAGTGTTCATAGCTACGTAGCTGCTTCCGTATACCTGCGAAGCGCTGCACTGACGTGGCATGATGGGCGGAACTTCCGAAGGATCTATCTCTTATAATTTTACTCGGATCAATTTGAAATTTTAGGAGAATATTTTAAACATATTGTACTATTTAATAAAACAAAAAAAAAACGATTTTTTGAAATTTTCAAACCCACCTAACCCCTTAATCATTACAAACTTAGTTCCATCAAATTGGGTTGTAATTATTTTTTAACATATATTTTAAATGTAATTAAGTTACTCACTTTAAAATATTTGGTAACAAAGGGCCTGAGCAGCGGGCATATTACAGTGTGAATGAATTGATGAGTGACTGATATTTTATAATACTATATTTTTAAATATTTAATCATTGTGGTTTATTAAAAATGTTGTATAAGTTTAAGTTTTGTGTCGAAATTCCACTTAAATTTTACTTGTGAATAAAATATAACCATTGCTAATATAAAAATTAAAAATACTTTTACTTGCACCTGTCATACAAACTCATTTTTTTAATGTAAACAATTGTATCTAAGTGTTCCTATCGTAAATTTTATTTTAATCAGTGTTTTTAAAATATCTTTTTAATGATAAATAATAATAAACATTTTTATAATACTTTATGGTAATTAGGATGGAATTAAATTCGTATACATTTTTCAACGATTGTAATACCTGTGAGTAACTAGAAAACAAATTTCAGGACTTAAAGTTTAATCTGTTTGGCCATTTTTTCGTCCCTACCATTAAATGAGCATATGAAGGCAGTATCTTAGTTTTGGAAATACTGCGAACATCTACCGACGAAATTCTAATTGACTTAATGCGTTTTGTCGAATTGCAACAATTTAGTTTAGTGCTGGTTAGGAACAATTTTCGATCTGGTATTTGCTGATGAGTTATCATGAAAAAAGTGTCTTTAAAGACAGTGAGCGATTCAGAAGAAATTATTTGCAATCCACCACAATTGAGAAAAGCCCCGAAAAGTTTGGAAAAAGATTTGTTACCTAAGAGAAGCCGTGCAAGGTACAATAGAGTTTGTAATATTTTAAAGAGATGGTTCTTATAAAAAAGTGTTCAGAAAGTTATTTCAAAAAATGTTCTGCTTTTTTTGTGAAATTGACAAAATTCAAAAAGGCATTAACCCCTTGGTCCATTTACTGGAGTTAGCGTATTTAAGCATTAAAGATAAAGTGGGTATCTGAAAATTTTCGAAGTTATTGTTATTTTTAAAACAACAAAACCCAGGATATACATCTAAAACTACAAGCATTTTCTGCAGTAAAAGCATTCTTACAATAAATGGCAAATTGTGGTGGTGACGTTCTCTAGTTAAAGAGAATAAGGGTATGGAAATCTTCCACGGCAAAGAAAGGGTTTATCGGTAAGTCTACAGATTCTTAGGTAAAAATTCACACTGGCGAAATGCAAAGTCATGTACTAAAAACGTTACCCTTTCTACGCAGGATGTTCAGCATGGACTAACTATTTCCGTTGCTGCTTATAACCAATAAAATGTTACAATAAACTAAGTTAAATAGTTTGTAATACTTAATATAAAAAAAAATATTGAATACGTCACACAGGGGATATGTAATAGCTGATGACTTTCTTATTTGACAAAGGTAGTATTCTAAGATTTGGAGAATTTCTATAGTGTATGATTACCCTCTTTCAGAACTTTATACCATTTTCAAATGCCACCCTATACATTTTTCTAGCTTATCAGATTGGCATTAAAATTATATTTTTAACCATATATGAATATGCTTCGGTTGATATGCAGCATCCACCATATTAAAATGTGGTGTGCTGTGATTTTAAAAGAACAGATGATGCCTTAAAAAATTTACACTGTTTTGGCCTGGTTGATGTAAGTCGACGGTGACTAGATTTTCCATAGTTCAAAAAAAAAAAATCCTGAAGCCACTCGTAGTATTTTGAAAAATAAAATAGGAAACCATATTTTTATTTGTCCATTCTATGAAGCAATCATTTTTCTTTATTTTTTGATTTATACGATTATAATCATTGATTTGCTTTAGAAAGTATACCAACATTTATTAATGATAACCGAATAAAAAACATATGTTGTCGTTACAGTGGAGGTTTTAAATCATTGATGATGATCGAATTTTTTAAAAAACGGTAGAAAAATTATTTTGATTTTTTTTAAATACTGCTAGTTGCTCCAGAATTTTTTTTAATATAAAAAATATAGTCCACAGTACAGGCCCCCCTGGCAAGTTGATTACCACATACTTTATAATTCGTGAGGAACTTCGTTTCGATGAGTCTACCACACTTTTCCTCTGCGACTTTTCTCGATTCCTCCGCTTTTCCGCTCGAAAAAGCCCTATATTAGGGCGATTTCCCAAGCTTCTGAAAAGTCACGACCACACCTTTTTTTTCAGCTTAAGTTACTGGAAATTTTGTTAAAAATGTGAATTTAAACTTGTCCGACAAAAATTTGTCCGACTTTTTCATGTCTACCGCTCGAAACATGCCCAAATGACAGGGTATTAAAAACCGATCACCACATAGGTATTTTTTGGTAAAATTGATTGTAAATGATTTATAAAATAATATCCCATGGTTGTCCGACAAATTTCAAGCCTCATTTTTTCAGTCCGACAGCTGAAAATTGGAATTTTGACGGGGTATAAAAAATCGTTTACCACATGTCGGACAAAAATAACACACAAAAGAAAAGTATTTTTTAAAGGTAAAAAATATATTGTCCGACAAAAATATATCTGCAAATCGTTAGTCCGACAAAAAAGATAAAAAAAATCGTAAAACTTTTGTACATATATTTATAATTGCCAATAAAGTATTTTATTTTATGAAATAAAATTTAATGTAAATATATATACCGAATTAATTTTTTAATTTTGAATCGAAAACCAAGAATACTTTTTTTGCAAATTTTTCTTTGTTTCCAAAATATTTCACTATAAAGCTTTGCCAAAGAAAAAAATTTTAAATCACATTGTGGGTGTCGCTAATCTTAGTTGGCGCTTTCTTACTATTAGGTCATATGAAATCAAGTTTGACCTTTGTCAAAAGTTAGACACTTGTCAATCTGTTATTGGAAAAATCACAAGAAAATGGAGTTCACTAACGATCTTCATTTTTCGCCTTTACTTACCAATTACCCTGTATATATATATATATATATATATATATATATATATATATATATATATATATATATATATATATATATATATATATATATATATATATATATATATATATATATATATATATATATGAAAAGTGGCCTTTGCCTGGACGGAAAGTGATCACCTTCCACCCGGGTGAATATCACTTTCTGCCTGGTAAAAGGTCAGAGTCAGAAATATGTCTGTTTTATGCACTTTAAATGGGTACTTTTAATCCCTCTTTTCAGGGACTAAAGTAACACTTTTAAACCGTAAAGGATTAAAAAATTTAATCCCGGGGGATTAAAAATACATTTTATTCCTACGAATAAGTCTCATTGAAAATTTAAAGGTAAATTATAGATTTTGGATGCAATTTTTTTAATTAAATCTAAATACATTAGAAACCATATAGTAACAAACTAAAATTTTATAACTAAAATTTTTGTTCGCTTGGTTTTTATCAATATTGACGTTAATATGTACTTTTGTACAATTACTTTAGTTAATAACAGGTGGATGACTATCCAACCTTTCTTAATGCTGTACAATGCTTTGAACAAACGTTGTTGATGCGTTTGTGGGCTCTTCAGAAGAACACAAGGGCACTACAACTTTAGACGAGGTACTTGAAATAATTTGGTTGGAGACATTTTTTTTAAGAAAGTGAATTTTCGACATATACTTCCGCAATCGCAGTGCTTTTCTATCCACCATGTCTTTTTAGTTGATCTATGTTCGCCCTCGAATCTGCTAACAAGGAGGCCGATGTCCTGCGAAAGTAGTGGCCAGTATACATGGTGGGATCTGGTAACTTTAAACATTTGGCGATTTTGGTGGGAAGCTGACCAAAACTGTTTTTACCCATTGACTGGGATTTGCAGTTTCTATTCTGGTAAGCGACAAAAAATATTCTGTCTTTTGTTTGTGGTCTTAAAGCAACATATTTCATGATCAGTCCCACTACATCGGTGGAGTTTTTATTTGGCCTTTATATCACAAACGACCGATCTTTTTGGTTTTTTGGTTTCAAACGTTTACCAGCAAAAAGTCGCCACCTGTAAAACTAAATTAGTCCCTGGCCACAATAGCTGGACAACAAATAAAGAAAAAATTAAAAAACATTAGGTACTAATTTACCTTGTGTGCTAGAAATTCCTCATCAGGTGCTGTTACTAAGAATTCTTTTACTTGATCCAAATCCAGAACTTTTGATCTTTTCGGTTTATAACCATCATTTAGCCTTGTTAAAAATGCAATTAGTTTGCAGTGCTAACCAATGTTAACGTTAGTTTCTTTGATTATTGTTGCTTTTAGCATTGATTACTGGCTCCACGGCGAGAAAGCTTTCAACTTGGTCGATTTTTTCAAGAAGTAGGCCAGAAGCACCTTTCCTTTCGTAATGTTTTTAACATTGCGATTGGAGCACCAGTTTTTATATTCAGAAAACTGCTTCTCGTAAATTTTCTTGGATTTTGTTGGCAACACCTGATTTATTGCCTCCTTGGCTGCTTTTTCTATCTCTATACCCATTGGCACGAATGCTAAATTTTTGACAATTTTAGTTTGATAGCATCAGATTTTGTTTAGTGACATAAGAACACAGAAATTGTTTCTGGTGGTGTATAGATGTCAACAATATAATAACCTTACACCTGACAGCCTCGCTTCTATCAATATATTAGTACCGTTAAGTAGTTTTTTTATAGTTCTTTTTTTTATTATCTAAAGTGCATAAAATAGTATATTTAATCCCTTAGCGAATTGTAGCCCTTCCTACGGTCGGGCTAACAACCCTTCGTCGCGGGATTAAAAGTAGCACTTTAGTCCCTGGGTTTATAATGTACTATTAAACTTTTAAAAAGTTTGACATGTTAGCATTACATACATGGTTGTAAATAAACGTGTTTTTTTTTTAATTCATTAGTTATCAAAAGTGGATTTATGGCCGTTCGGATTAGTGAAACATACCAGTGCGCGACGGCGTAGCGCTGGGCGGTAATGCTATGCACATAGTATCAACTTTGTAATTTGAATGGGTAGTTAGGATGAATTGAAAAGACGGGAAGCGGTACAGAAGGAGCATTAATGTGCGGGAGCAACGTAATATGCAGTAAATTGTGTGCCAGGCCAACGTCAGGTAATTTCCTTTTCGGAACAGTCATAAGCTAGACTAGGATTTCGCCTACTAATAATGCAGAGGACTCGTTATTATTCTTGTTTGGATATTTAAAACTATTAATAAATAAAAATAAAAACAGTTTTTAACTTATAAAAAGGAAGGTTATTAATTCGACTTGCATGGAAATTATTGAAACTGCAAGATATCCACATATGATAATATATTACGACTTCCAAGCAAATATACAATACTTTATAAGATGTAGGTTGCTATGTAGGATTGTATGTATGTTTGTATATACAGGGTGTCCCAGAATATGTGGGCAATCTCTCGAAATTTAATATAAAACCTAAAAATAATATGACAAGCTCCCATAAACTATTTTCCTATGACCCTCCCCTACGGAGATACAGGTACATAACGGACGCTCCTGGAAATCGTTTTTGTTTAAATAACTTTTAAAATAATTTAATATTTTTTTAATATGATGGTTACTAGATAAGTCTACTAAAGTGAACTCATTAAATCATATTTGGCTTATTTAGTTTGCCAGGGAGGGACTAGCTCTGACACAATAATAGCAATTTTTTTAACACCCTGCATGATAAAGGCTCAACAATATTATTTTTGGATAGCTTTAACCTTTAACAAAAAAAAAGGTATTCCTGATTAACATCCATAAAATCAACTGTTTACGAGAAATAAAATATCATGGTTGGTAATTTTTTTTACATTATTCAGGGTGTTTTTTAATTGTAGGTCAATATTTAAGAAAGCAACTTTTGGGTCCATTTAAAGAAGAAAACTTCATATAAACGTATGTCCTAAATGTCTTAACTTTTGAGATACAGGGTGGTAAAATTTTCAAAAATAAATCATTTATTATTAATATTTGTAATCCCACTTTAGATGTTTTAATGAAATTTAGCATAAATATACTATGTATCAAGAAGCATTTTTTAGTGTACCAAATTTGACCTGTCTATTTTGGCAAATAAAAAATGCTTTTCGGTACATTGTACATGTATGCTAAATTTCATTAAAATATCTAAAGTGGTATTACAGATATTAATAATAAATGATTTATTTTTAAAAATTTTACCACTCTGTATCTCAAAAGTTAAGATGTTAAGGACATACGTTTATATAAAGTTTTCTTCCTAAAATGGACCCAAAAATTCCCTCCTTACGTACAATTAGAAACCACCGTGTATAATGTAAAAAAAATTACCAAACATGATATTTTATTTCTAGTAAACAGTTGATTTTATCGATGTCAATTAAGAATACATTTTTTTGGTTTAAGGTTAAGCTATCCAAAAAATATTGTTGAGCCTTATCATACGTGTTAAAAAATTGCTATTAATGTGTCAGAGCTATCTGTCCCTGGCAAACTAAAATGAGCCAAATATGATTTTGGATTTAAAGACTTTTAGTAACATTATATTAAAAAATTAAAATACGTTTAGTGTTTTAAAAGTTATTTAAAAAAATACGATTTCCCGTCCGTTTGGGGTTTTTTATATTTACGTCGCCTCTGGAGCCTTTATTTTTAAAGATCGAAAAAAATGTTTTATATAAAAATTGTATGATTTTTTCCATATTATCTTTTCAAAGTATCAGTGAAAAAATATCTCGATGAAAATGGAAAAATATAGGCAACTTCATCTTTTTTAAATGGAACACCCTGTATATTATGCGCTGCAACGAAAGATCTTTTTTTCTGATTTTAAATATATATATACATTGATATTTTGGGTGAACCTTTTTTGAGATATTTAAGCTTAAATTATAAATAAATTGAAAAAAAATTTCATATTGCTATCAAGAAAGCCATGGAAACAATCAATTGCTATGATTTATGTTTGATAAATATGACGTCTTCATATTGTATAAAGTTGAAGTTTATCATTTTAACTATTAAGAATTATTTATATTGTTTTTTTATCGATGGGCTATTCAGAAGAACAAAAACTCGCTATTGTGCGTCTTGTTTAAATTGATCCAAAATCAAAGGAGGATATGTAGAAAATAACTAAATTATAAATTTATACAACATAACAATTTTATTGTTTTCGTGGCTTTCTTGATATCCGTATGATTTTTTTCAATTTATTTATTATTTAAGCTAAAATATCTCAAAAACGGTTCACCCAAATATCATCAATGTATATATATTTAAAATCGCAAAAATAGATCTTTCGTTGTACTCTTATCAGGGTGTTCCATTTAAAAAAGTTGAAGTTGGCTAAATTTTTCCATTTTTTTAATGCAATATATTTTTACTGATACTTTCAAAAGATAACATGGAAAAAGGCCTACAATTTTTATATAAAACATTTTTTTTTTATCTTCAAAAATAAAGGCTAGAAAACGACGTAAATATAATCAAAGACCCCCGTACCTGTATGTCCGTAGGGAAGGCTCTAAGAAAAAAAGTTTACTTGTCATAATATTTTTGGGTTTTCTATTAGATTTCGAGAAATTGCCCACATATTCTGGGATACCCTGTATATGTAGGTGGGTGGGTTTGTATGTATGTTTATATGCGTGTATATTTGTATGTATACTTGTATGTATGTTTGTATGTTTGTTCACACATTTCTCCGAAACTAACAAACAAATTGTGACTATTTTTTTTCTGGCTTACATTCACATACGGTAAAGATTTCATCCAAATCGGTTCAGTATTTTTTCAGCTTATTAGCTGTGGGTGGTGGCAAAATAAAAACATTTTAAAACCTTTGTCAAATTCTAGTGCATGTAAAAAAAATCAAATTGCTGAAAACAAATTCCAAGTGTTTAAACTAAAATATTTGAATATTTACAACAATATGGTTACTACTTATTACAAAACATGTATGCCATTTTTTTACTTTAAACCAAAAATAATGAAATAAAAAAGTAATTTAAAAAAATAAACTAAAAAAACCATAGAATATTATTTTTTTACGATCGTGCATATTTGTCTACTTTCGTGCACGGATTTTAGTTCAAAAAGTATCACTTTCCCGCACTAGTACGGAAAAGAGATTTTACCCGCATTAGTGCGGCATAACTATCTATATTTAGACCTAATACTGTATCGGATTGGCCTAATAATATATTGGATAGAAATAAAAAAAATAACAACACTTGCCAATTTAATGCTTATTTTTTATCTACCCTGTCGTACTTTTTTATATATGCAAGTTTTTTTTTAATATTTTGAATTTTCTGTACAATTTTTAAAATTATAAGTAAAATAGCAATTAAAACAGGTTTTGGTTTGTAATATTTTAATAGCAACAAAAGTAATGTTCTAAGCCGTCAAAGATTGTTAAAATATTTCTAATACTTAAAATTTTTTAACAAATCAAATAATAAATTATTCCGATAAAGAGCTTCCCGAACCCGAAGATTTTGTGAAAGCCACCAAGAAGGTGAATGTGAACCTATTAGCAAGTAAATAAAAAAAGATACAACCAGCAACACACCCTATTTAAAATTGAGACAAGAAGAAGCAAATCAAAAGCATGAAAGAAGAGGTATTTTTGACGGACTTTTGCGAAGTTAGTAAGGTAGGTACTTAAATCTAATACACTTTGGTTACACCATGATTAAAAGTTTGGTCAAAATACAACCTTATTAGGACATAAGCAAGGTTTATAAATTGACATTGATTCTAAAAAAGCAAAATGTTGGTTTTTGAGCAGAAAAAGCTTATATTTTTAGCAAAGAAGACATACCTTAGTTTATTAAAAGAAAAATTATTTGGCTTTTCCCCAGAATAAAGATTTTTATATATTATTTTAAAAAATTATACTTTTTTTATAATATTATTATGGAGAGCTAGTCTGCTCTCGCAATAATAGTAACAAAAAACATGAAAAGACATAAAAAGGTTTAATTCTTTATAAAATTGATTTGTTTTAAGTACTATAATAAAATAATTATTTTTATGAGATTATATAAAAATGGAAAATAAACTTACTTGAAAACATTGGCAACCCGTTATAAGATACATATGTTATTTCAAATTTATTGGTTATTGACGGACGGATGTAGCACATAAATTATTTGATTATATTACTTAAAACAGATAAGAAACTAAAAAAATTGTGTTTTGTTAACTGACATTGACTTCTGACATGACTCTTTTAAAAAATAGTTACTGGTGAAGGTACACGTGTAGGTACCTTTAATATTTTAAAAATATGTATAAAAAAAAAATAAATAAAACTTTTAGCCATATAGATAGGTTTTTTTATAGTTTATATTGATTTCTGGGAGTATCAAATTAAAAGAAAAATTAATAATAATCTCCAAAAAATATAATTTTTTAAAATAATATATAAACATCTTTATTCTGGAGAAAAGCCAAAAATTTTTCTTTTAATTTGATACTCCCAGAAATCAATATAAACTATAAAAAAATTATATTTTAAAAGTTTTATTTTTTTTTTTATATACATATTTTAAAATATTAAAGGTACCTACACGTGTCCTTCACCAGCAACTATTTTTTAAAAAGTCATGTCAGAAGTCAATGTCAGTTAACAAAACACAATTTTTAGTTTCTTATCTGTTTTAATAATAAATCAAATAATTTATTTGTAATCCTCTTTAATAACCAATAAATTTGAAATAACATTATCTTATAACGGGTTAATTTTTAAAGTAAGTTTATTTTCCATTTTTATATAATCTATAAAAATAATTATTTTATTATATAAAAAAATCAATTTTTATAAAAAATTAAACCTTTTTTTCTTTTTCATTTTTTTTTTTAATTATTGCGAGAGACTGCTCTCCATAATAATATCTATAAAAAAAGTATAATTTTAAAAAATATATAAAAATCTTTATTCTGGGAAAAGAAATAATTTTTCTTTTAAATATTCCCAGAAATCAAAATAAACTAAAAACCTATCTATATGGCTAAAAGTTTTATTTACTTTTTTATACATATTTTTTAAATTTTAAAAAGTACCTGTGTACCTTTACCAGTAACTATTTTTTTAAAAAAGTCATGTCAGAAGTCAATGTCAATTAAAAAAACACAATTTTTAGTTTCTTATCTTTTTAAGTAATATAATCAAAAAATTTTTTGGGCTACACCCGTCCGTCGATAACCAATAAGTTTGAAATAACATATATATCTTATAACGCGTTGCAAATCTTTTCAAGTAAGTATATTTTCTATTTTTATAAATTTCATAAAAATAATTATTTTATTATAGTACTTAAAACAATTCAATTTTATAAAGAATTAAACCTTTTTATGTCTTTTCATGTTTTTTGTTACTATTATTGCGGAGCAATAGCTCTCCATAATAATATCTATAAAAAAAAAAGTATAATTTTTTAAAATAATATATAAAAATCTTTATTCTGGGGAAAAGCCAAATAATTTTTCTTTTAATTTGATATTCCCAGAAATCAAAATAAACTATAAAAATACCTTAGTTTATGTCAGCTCCGGATGATACTTATGTAATGATTAAAGTAAGCACCATTTCTGCTTAAGCTGGCGCTTGTCGCAGAGCGGAGCTTACGAATATTACACTTAATGATATTTAGGATACGAGGAACCGTATCGCTTATAAAATTAACAATTTTAAAAACCATACCTTACGATCGGTTGTTATTTCCGATGAAATAAACAAGTTACTTGAACCAGCTAAAAAAATCTATGGCTAATAAAATTCTATTATTCAAAAACTTCTTATGCTGTCTTCATCATCATCAACAAGTACAACAACTTTGTCCAGCTAATTGACACCAGCTATCAACCCCGCTGATCCGATCCTATTAAAACATCAAATGGCCTCAATTATAAATTTGCAAAGTGCAAAGAGTTGCATATTTAATGATAGTATTACTAATAATCTCCAATTTAAAAATATATTGTTTTTTTGTTATAAATTATGTTACTAAAACAATAAATGTTTAAAAGTTAGTGTTTTTTATGGGGTCGTAAAAAAAATAATGTTTACAACTCTTACGGAAAGTGTGTTTCCCGCACTCGAGTGCTAGCCCGAACTCCATTATGCATCGTTCCGGCAACGACAATCGCGTCCGAGAAAATATCACTTTTCGCACTTGTTGCAATTGACCATAAAACACGAAGTTTAAAGTGTAGATATCAAACACATAAGGGTCCTTCAATTTTCTTGAGATTGGTATCAGTTATTGGATAAAATATTTGGGTTCTTACAACGTTGATGGTATAAGGATCAGAAAAAAATATTTACTGATGAAGTCACTTTTGTAAACTTCCACCCATTATAGCTGATCACTAAAGACCGTTACTTTAGAGTCTCCAAGTATATACATAAAAAACGTTAAAATAACGCAGGGCGTTTTTAAGAAATTAAGGGCAAA
>JAHBCN010013034.1:0-25347 GCA_019359885.1 Listronotus oregonensis
TTTATAGCAATTAAAAAAATTAAAGTAATTATAGTGCATGTTTTGTGTTTGTTTTTGTTCATGTGTTCTTTTTTATTAAAAGATATTTTAGAATAGAGGCCAAAACTCAAAGACAATTATTTTAATTTATAAAATAAACTTAATTTCTTGTAAACTTTTTAAAACACATTGTACCTCTGTCGAATGCATTTTACATATTATTCACCACTATAAAATGGAAATATTTCGACGAACATATTGCCTCAATATCTAAGAAGGCGACGATATTACTGATATCTGTCAGTCAAACAGTGTCAATATTTACATACAAATGTCCCTCTCAAAGTTCTCCTGATTTTCGACAATATGTATTCTTGCAGAAGCAAATTGCTTAAAAGAGATCAAAGATTAACATATTCAAATAATACATTGTTAACTTTATTTGTCTGACAAAACGAGACGTTGACTTAAAACAATTATTTACAAGTATAATTTTTAGTAAGTTATAAACTACGTAAATTTAATAAATATACACAGTTAAAATAAAAATTATATACTCCGCATATTTAATATTTTGTGCACAAAAAGGATAATGATATATTTTTTTTAAATGCAAAGTTTTAGTTTCGCTGCTTTTATAAATTGATTGGATTTTTAAGATGGCTTTAATAAATCACAATTAAACGAAAAAAAAAACATAAAATAAGTACTTCTGCATTTATGTATTCAAATATAGAGAGCTAAGACTTTAAAAAATATAATTTTTAGAACCAACAATTTTTTTACTCAATTATCGGGTCCAAATTTAGCGACTAAAGTTCAGTACCTCTGGCGAATTTCCCCTTCACCCACTAAGACTTTAAAAATAAATTTTAACCAACATTTTTTTTCAATTTGGGCGGGTTTCCCCAAAATTTACCCTAACAGTATCTCGCTTATAAGGTATAACAAATATCTTCCTTTCTTTATGGGGTTTTGTGATCGTTTTCTTGTTTTAGTTTCCGATTCTTCTTTTTACTCTCTAGCACAAAGATCAAATAATACTGAATAATAATTCTGTTTTTTACTACTAGATCTAGAAGTTATCTGAGCTTAACTCCATTCGATTTCCTTAAAAAAAATCTTAAAGGAATTCCCGTTTTGCCTATAAGCAAATACATAGTATAAATTATAAATTACATAATATAATTACAAGTTACTATGAATTCTAAAATTTGACGTGGTACCTAATAACTTTAATACATAACAGGTAATACATTCTAAATAAGTTTACTCCTTTTGATTTTTTATATTCAAAAATCTCCACACCTAAAAAGCTGTATAAATATCCTTTGATAATTACAACTCGAGTTAATCTAAAAAACAATTAAGATTGACCAAAGGTTAAGGTCTGATTTATTGATAAAATCTTATAAAGTTGCCATTGAAATGCTTCCTGAATAATACAAATTTAAAAAATTACATCACTTAATTTATATTTTCTTTAAAATCTGAGTAAATTGGTAGGTAGCTAGGTAGATTTCAAGTGAGTGGGTATAACACCCTTCCACCGCGACCGATCGGTCTATTGTGGCTCACACCCTTTTATATTTCTCTCACCAGGTCCAGACTCCTAATAAATCTGATGATCCTGTTGGGAAAGAGATCTTTTAACTCCCCCGGTAGCAAAGTGTTATTGCCGAGAATTGCGAATCTTAGTCGTGCCATCGCTGGGCACGAAAACAGTATGTGTTCTGCCGATTCATCCCCCTCCATGCACATGCAGCACTCGGCGTCTTCCGCTAGGCCGATCTTGTGCATGTAGTATTTTAATCTGCAGTGTCCCGTGTAGAGTCCCACTAGAGTTTTAAGGTGTACCCTTGATTGCTCCAGTAGTTTGACAGTACATTGTTGGTTCGGTGGGCTTATGAAGGCCTTCGAGTGTCTGAGACCCGGAAGTCCACGCCAGTACCGAAGATTTTTTCTTTGTGTCCAAGCTGATATGAACTGCTTGGCCGTTCCATAAGATATACCGATAACCGGTTCCGGCGAGTAAATTGGTGCTTAAAAGCTATTATTATGACTTCAATAACAAAAAAGTATCGTAATGAAATAATTAGTATCTAATTAATACCTGTTCAATTCATATCAAAAAGTTACTTTTTCCGTAACTGACTAATTAATATTAAACTTGCTTTGGTAGCAATCATGTAATAGTAATATTTAATACAATTTTTTCTGATTAATTTTGATTCTTTTTAAATTGGTTATTTAATCCTATTTATTTTTGGTTTTTAGTATATTTGTTTCGCATTCAGTGCCAAAAAGAAATAAACCTAAATGAAGCTAAAATGGTTTCTCCAAAAAAAGTTAATGTGTTTTACAAATCTTGTGCTATTTTGCAAGGTGACTAGTAATTATTATGGTTAAATTATATTTTTAAATTATAAATAAGTCTGTCAACTTATATACACAAAAATGAAACATTTAACTGAATTCTCTATTTAATTTTTTTTAAGAAATATCGGTATCCTAAAAATATTTTTAATTTTAAAAATAAAAATACAATGTATATTAAAATTTTAAAAGTTTATTTAGGGCAATATTTATATTACAAAATATAAAAAAGTTAATGAATAAGTATTTATATTATGTACAATATCTTATTAAGAAATTATTTTCTAACAATAAATTGTTCTTAAAAACTAACTGGGCTTGTAGAAACTTGTCAGTGAAGTCAGGCTTTAGCAATCATGGTATGTCTCTTGATAATATTCGTAGTAATCTCTTACGTCCATGGGATGGTCAACTCGTACTTTTTTTCCCAAATTTTCAGTATTGCTCGATCTCTTAAATCATCCTTTTTGTCAGCAGTCCTTATCTTTTTTCTTATCGGGTTTTCTAGGCTGCACTCCGATAGTTTCCTTTTCTTTGTTTTTGATACTTCGTTGTAGTGCTCGGTAAAGGGATCAAATAGTCCTGGATGATAGTGCTGTTCTTCCCCATATATTCTACCACTCGTAGAGGTTATTTAAACTGCATTGCAATCTTTTCTTAAAAAGCATCTATAAAGAACACCGTCAGATGTCACATTGGAGAAGCTGTATAAATATCTTCCGATAACTACAACTCGGTCAAACTCAGGCTCATCTGCAAGACGACGTAGAATATCATGGTCAGACCAAATTTTTTGGTCTGATATATCAATAAAATCTTCCAAAGTTGACATATCGAAAGTTTTCTTAACACTGATTAGTTTAGAACTTAAATTACTTGTTTTATACTCTCCTAGAGATCCAGGTAAAATTGTACTATTTAGATATTGTTGTTTGTCCAATAGCAAAAGGGTAAATAATAGACAATAAAAACTCATTAAGATCAGTGATTTTATGACCTCTGCGTACGCAATGAGGTGTGACAAGTATTGACTACCTGCGTAATCATACAAATAGGGTATTTTTGTTATAAAATGTTGTATTTAATGAGACAGATACACTTAGAAAATATGTATTTATTATTTATTAAATGCTTTTCCTACGAGAGTTGTTAACAAGTATTATAAATATTGTGCTGTTTTGCAAGGTGACTAGAAATTATCATGGTTAAATTACCTATATTTTTACAGCATAAATAAGCCTGTCAATTTATATACACAACAATGAAACATTTAGCCCCTAAAAATATTTTTAATTATAAAAATAAAAATACAATGTATATTGAAACTAAGTTTATTAGGTTTTGATATTTATATCACAAAATATAAAATGTAGGGACTGAGTGTTTATATTATTAAATATCTTATTGAAATTATTTTCTAACAACAAATGGTTCTTAAAAACTAACTGGACTTGCAAAAACTTGTCAGTGAAGTCAGGCTTTACAATCATGGTATGTCTCTTGATAATATTCGTAGTAATCTCTTACGTCCATGGGATGGTCAACTCGTATTCTCTTTTCCCAAATTTTTAGTATTGTTCGAACTCTTAAATCGTCCTTTTTGTCAGCAGCCCTTCTCTTTTTTCTTATCGGGTTTTCTAGGCTGTAGTCCGATCGTTTCCTTTTCTTTGTTTCTGATACTTCTTTGTAGTCCTCGGTTAAGGGATCAAATAGTCCTGGATGATAGTGCTGTTCTTCCCCATATATTCTACCACTCGTAGAGGTTATTAAAACTGCATCGCAATCTTTCCTTAAAAAGCATCTATAAAGAACACCGTCAGATGTCACATTGGAGAAGCTGTACAAATATCTTCCAATAACTACAACTCGGTCAAACTCAGGCTCATCTGCAAGACGACGTAGAATATCATGGTCAGACCAAATTTTTTGGTCTGATATATCAATAAAATCTTCCAAAGTTGACATATCGAAAGTTTTCTTAACACTGATTAGTTTAGAACTTAAATTACTTGTTTTATACTCTCCTAGAGATCCAGGTAAAATTGTACTTTTTAGATATTGTTGTTTGTCCAATAGCAAAAGGGTAAAAAATAGACAATAAAAACTCACTTAAGATCAGTGATTTTATGACCTCTGCGTACGCAATGAGGTGTGACAAGTATTGACTACCTGCGTAATCATACAAATAGGGTATTTTTGTTATAAAATGTTGTATTTAATGAGACAGATACACTTAGAAAATATGTATTTATTATTTTTTCAAGGTAATTTCTCCGTTAAATATTTTACTCTTATAAGCTTGTTCCTTCATCCATCTATCTATGAACAGCTCTTTAAAAAATAGCGTTACAGATTTGGGTATTTAAAAAAAACAAGAATAGTGTAAAAGGAAACATAACAATTTAAAATGTATCCTTTGGCTAAAATTTAATACATTTTTTTTCCTTTTTCTTAGTGATTAAGTCCAAAAATAGTTCGCAGTCTTAATTTTTTGTTTTTAAAGTAGTTTATATTTTTTTTAAATTTAAGTTTCCTTGGTGGTGATTGCGGAAGCTCATTAAGCGTATGGGAAGAGGTAAATTTATTTTTTTTCTTTACTTTTTTTTGGTTAAAATTTAAAAAATATTTTTGCTCTAGGCAATTTTACTTTTTTGATTCCCTGTGACATTTATTGTTAGGTACCAAAAACAAATCCAAATTAACCCATCTTTTTGCCTTAAAATTGTTTTTTAAAAAAAGTTGTACGTACTATATTGCCAATCTTTTCTAAACATATGGGCATTGAAAGTATCGTATTTATTATTTTTTAAAAACCACCACTGCATTAAACTTGGATTAATTCCTACGGGTATCAATGTATATCTTGGTTTAACTAATTTTTTTACTAAAACAAATTATTTAAATTTAGATACATGAAATATGTACCCTTTATTGGTTTCTCTATTTAAATTAGTAATTTTCAAAATATTTGTGCTTCTAAAAGAATATGTTTAAATTTAACAACAAAAAATAAAAATAATTAAAGATCATTAATTTTATATAAAAAGGCAAAATAATAAACATTAAACTTAAAAACTAATGAAATTCTTAAAATTTGTCAGTAAGATCCTTCTTCTTCTAGAGTTCCAGGTAAAATTGTTCTAATTAGATATTGTTGTTTGTTGAATAGCAAAAGGGTAAATAATAAATAATAAGTTCTTACTCAGGATTTGTGAGTTTTATGACCTCTTTATAGGCAATGAGGTATGAGAGTATTTACTACCTGCGTAATCATACAAATAGTAGGTTTCTGCTTTAAAATGTTGTATTTATATTTATTTTATGTACAACTCTATTTTAAATTTAAATTATAATAAGAAGAAGGTATATGAGTGAATGTGTATCTATTTATTATTTTTTAGGTAAAGCATTAGTTTTACTGTCATAAGCTTGTATTTAAGGGTATTTAATTTTTACCACTTTAAAATACCATAAACAAAAGCTTCTTAGCTACAAGGAACAAACCGCGCTTAAATTACAAAATTTTGCAAATTGCCAATATCCAGTTTTTATTTTTTTTTTAACTTTTTTTGTATGAATTTAATTTTTAGTATTGTATCCTTACCAACGTAACACCTTTGTTATTGCTTACAGCATTAAACGTAAAGACAAAACTAGAAAGACGAGTAAAGTAACAATCCTTTCTTAAAAATCATTTATGAACAATTCCATACCTAAAAGCTGTATAAATATCCTTCGATAATTACAACTCGGGTTAATCTACAAAACAATTAAGATTGCCCATTGGTTAAGGTCTGATTCATTAATAAAATCTTATAAAGCTGGCATTAGGAATGCTTCCTGAATAATACGAATTTAGAAAAGTACATCACTAAATTTTTATTTTATTTGAAATCCAAGTATATTGGTACTCCAAAAGTTATTATAATAACTACATGATACAATCATGTAATAATAATATTTAATATATTTTTTCTCGGTAATTTTAATTCTTTTAAAATTAATCGTTTTAATTTTTGATTTTTAGCATATTTGTTTTGCATTCAGTGCCTAAAAGAAACAAACTTAAATGGGGTTTAAAAATGCTTTTCCTACGAGAGTTGTTAACAAGTATTATAAATATTGTGCTGTTTTGCAAGGTGACTAGAAATTATCATGGTTAAATTACCTATATTTTTACAGCATAAATAAGCCTGTCAATTTATATACACAACAATGAAACATTTAGCCCCTAAAAATATTTTTAATTATAAAAATAAAAATACAATGTATATTGAAACTAAGTTTATTAGGTTTTGATATTTATATCACAAAATATAAAATGTAGGGACTGAGTGTTTATATTATGTAAAATATCTTATTAAGAAATTATTTTCTAACAATAAATGGTTCTTAAAAACTAACTGGACTTGTAAAAACTAGTCAGTGAAGTCAGGCTTTAGCAATCATGGTATGTCTCTTGATAATATTCGTAGTAATCTCTTACGTCCATGGGATGGTCAACTCGTATTCTCTTTTCCCAAGTTTTTAGTATTGTTCGAACTCTTAAATCGTCCTTTTTGTCAGCAGTCCTCTTTTTTCTTATTGGGTTTTCTAGGCTGCAGTCCGATCGTTTCCTTTTCTTTGTTTCTGATACTTCGTTGTAGTCCTCGATTGAAGGATCAAATAGTCCTGGATGATAGTGCTGTCCTTCCCCATATATTCTACCACTAGTAGAGGTTATTAAAACTGCATTGCAATCTTTTCTTAAAAAGCATCTGTAAAGAACACCGTCAGATGTCACATTGGAGAAGCTGTATAAATATCTCCCGATAACTACAACTCGGTCAAACTCAGGCTCATCTGCAAGACGACGTAGAATATCATGGTCGGACCAAATTTTTTCGTCTGATACATCAATAAAATCTTCCAAAGTTGCCATTACGAAACTTTTCTTAGTACTGCTTAGTTTAGAACTTAAATTACATCTTTTATACTCTTCCAAAGATCCAGGTAAAATTATACTAATTAGATATTTTTGTTTGTCCAAAATAAACAATAAGAGATTACTCAAGATTAGTGAGTTTTATGACCTCTGCGTACGCAATGGAGTGTGACAAGTCTTTACTACCTGCGTAATTATACAAATAGGGAATTTTTGCCATAAAATATTATAAATAATGTTAGGAGAGAACTTTGTTTTAGATGACTTAGGTATCTAAGGGACAAAGTGTCAAAACAATCAGTATTTAATCGATATTTGTTAGTTTTATTACCTTTATTATGCAAATGGGATTTAACAAATATTTATTTTCTGCTTATTGATACCGAAAATATATTTTTTATAAACTGTTTCATGTTAAGTTAGAATTTTGTTACATATTTGGATATTTGTTAAACCAGGAATAATAAAAAATACCTATTTCTAATTTACTTTTTGGTTACAAGTATTACATCTTTTTTTGATTTTTTCTTAGTAGTCTTAAGATTTTTCTTAAAAATTAAACTTGCTTTGGTAGTAATCTTAAAAACTTAAATAAAAATATGTTACAAATGAAAAGTTTATAAATTTTTATTGTTACACAATGCACTGGCTTTGTTGTGCCAAGGCTTTGTTAATGCTTTGTTAATGGTGTTTTACAGAGAAAATACCCTGGTTTTTCATTGTATTTTAATAATTTCTTCACTTATTTAAAACCAACCCATTTGTAAGTAAGTCCATACTTACAGAAATATTGGGGCAGCTGAAACAGTATGGGAAAACAGAACTACAAAATATAAATTGAATCCTCAAAAGCAATAGGTAAAGGATAAAAAGACAACAGTGCTGTAACTGTATTGTTAAATGTGCACGAAATAAAGCCCATATAAAAGTAAAACTATTTTCAGACAAAATAAAAGTAGATGTACCTCAAGCGCTTGCAACTAAAATATATAACATACTTGGGAAGAGTAGATTAAACGGAAAATAAGATATTTAATTAAAGTATGAGGAAAAAGTGGTATACTTTATATTGTATGGGATTTTTTTGTAACTTGAGACAGCCCACGAAGGCTGATGCCTTAGTACTAACGTACCGTGGGTGTCTTAAGTGTGGTAGAGGAAGTTCACACGGGACTAAAATATTTGTAGATTGGGAGGAGAAGGAAAAACTTTGGGCAGCAGGTCTTAATGATCGATTTGAACGTTTTAATGCCGTGCTTATGGGTATAATAGAGACAATTTTATTTAAAAGAGAAATTTCGCAGTATCTTCTGAAAAATTATGGAACTTAGTCAGAAACCCAACTAAAGCTTCTTTATTTAGCACTTAGGAAGGATCAATTGATAGTTTGCCAACAAACAAGCAGAATATATCCATATGTAAAAACATAACAGCCAAAGCCTGTAAAAGTTGTCAAGTTACTACCTGACAAATGTTTTAGTAATTTTATAATGTGTAACCAATTTAAATTATTTATCTTAAAAGACTGTTTTCATAGTTTGGTGACTATTGCAAATAGGTGGTTGAAATAAAAGTTTTTTTATAATGTAAAAAATTTACCCATAAATCGTTTTATGATATTTGTTAGTTTTATTACCTTTATTATGCAAATGGGATTTAACAAATATTTATTTTCTGCTTATTGATACCGAAAATATATTTTTAAAACGTTTCATGTTAAGTTAGAATTTTGTTACATATTTGGATATTTGTTAAACCAGGAATAATAAAAAATACCTATTTCTAATTTACTTTTTGGTTACAAGTATTACATCTTTTTTTGATTTTTTTCTTAGTAGTCTTAAGATTTTTCTTAAAAATTAAACTTGCTTTGGTAGTAATCTTAAAAACTTAAATAAAAATATGTTACAAATGAAAAGTTTATAAATTTTTATTGTTACACAATGCACTGGCTTTGTTGTGCCAAGGCTTTGTTAATGCTTTGTTAATGGTGTTTTACAGAGAAAATACCCTGGTTTTTCATTGTATTTTAATAATTTCTTCACTTATTTAAAACCAACCCATTTGTAAGTAAGTCCATACTTACTTACAGAAATATTGGGGCAGCTGAAACAGTATGGGAAAACAGAACTACAAAATATAAATTGAATCACTCAAAAGCAATATAGGTAAAGGATAAAAAGACAACAGTGCTGTAACTGTATTGTTAAATGTGCACGAAATAAAGCCCATATAAAAGTAAAAACTATTTTCAGACAAAATAAAAGTAGATGTACCTCAAGCGCTTGCAACTAAAATATATAACACATACTTGGGAAGAGTAGATTAAACGGAAAATACGATATTTAATTAAAGGAAGGCTATGAGAGGAAAAAAGTGGTATACTTTATATTGTATGGGATTTTTTTTTGTAACTTGAGACAGCCCACGAAGGCTGATGCCTTAGTACTAACGTACCGTGGGTGTCTTAAGTGTGGTAAGAGGAAGTTTGTTCACACGGGACTAAAATATTTGTAGATTGGGAGGAGAAGGAAAAACTTCTGCGGGCAGCAGGTCTTAATGATCGATTTGAACGTTTTTAATGCCGTGCTTATGGGTATAATAGAGACAATTTTTATTTAAAAAGAGAAATTTCGCAGTATCTTCTGAAAAATTATGGAACTTAGTCAAAAATGCCCAACTAAAGCTTCTGTGTACTTTAGCACTTAGGAAGGATGCATATTGATAGTTTGCCAACAAACAAGCAGAATATGATCCATATGTAAAAACATAACAGCCAAAGCCTGTAAAAGTTGTCAAGTTCCACTACCTGACAAATGTTTTTAGTAATTTTATAATGTGTAACCAATTTAAATTATTTATCTTAAAAGACTGTTTTCATAGTTTGGTGACTATTGCAAATAGGTGGTTGAAAGAATAAAAAAGTTTTTTTATAATGTAAAAAATTTACCCATAAATACGCTGTTTTGGCTTTTTCGTAGAGTTTTTATTTAGTATTACACCGTTAATACCTGAACACCATAGTAATCGTTTAGAGTGGTAAACAAAATACTAAACCGGGTCCATGAATGGAATAACAGTCCTTAAAAATAGTCGAGAGACAATAATATGAAAATGTCTTTAAAACATTATCACTAAGCACAACTTGCTCTAATATGCAGGGTGACTTCAATATACAATTGTATTTGATTACCGTATTGCAGACCCGGAAGTCCACGCCAGTACCGAAGATTTTTTCTTTGTGTCCAAGCTGATATGAACTGCTTGGCCGTTCCATAAGATATACCGATAACCGGTTCCGGCGAGTAAATTGGTGCTTAAAAGCTATTATTATGACTTCAATAACAAAAAAGTATCGTAATGAAATAATTAGTATCTAATTAATACCTGTTCAATTCATATCAAAAAGTTACTTTTTCCGTAACTGACTAATTTTATCTTAGTGTTGATGCCCAAAAATATATAATCTCAGGAATATTTTTATGTTATCAACTTGTCATTTTTATTTTCTAAACACAAATGCTTTATAAATTATTTTGACAATATAAAAGTTAAATATCTAATTATTAATATTAAACTTGCTTTGGTAGCAATCATGTAATAGTAATATTTAATATAATTTTTTCTGATTAATTTTGATTCTTTTTAAATTGGTTATTTAATCGTATTTATTTTTGGTTTTTAGTATATTTGTTTCGCATTCAGTGCCAAAAAGAAATAAACCTAAATGAAGCTAAAATGGTTTCTCCAAAAAAAGTTAATGTGTTTTACAAATCTTGTGCTATTTTGCAAGGTGACTAGTAATTATTATGGTTAAATTATATTTTTAAATTATAAATAAGCCTGTCAACCTATATACACAAAAATGAAACATTTAACTGAATTCTCTATTTAATTTTTTTTTTAAGAAATATCGGTATCCTAAAAATATTTTTAATTTTAAAAATAAAAATACAATGTATATTAAAATTTTAAAAGTTTATTTAGGGCAATATTTATATTACAAAATATAAAAAAGTTAATGAATAAGTATTTATATTATGTACAATATCTTATTAAGAAATTATTTTCTAACAATAAATTGTTCTTAAAAACTAACTGGGCTTGTAGAAACTTGTCAGTGAAGTCAGGCTTTAGCAATCATGGTATGTCTCTTGATAATATTCGTAGTAATCTCTTACGTCCATGGGATGGTCAACTCGTACTTTTTTTTCCCAAATTTTCAGTATTGTTCGATCTCTTAAATCGTCCTTTTTGTCAGCAGTCCTTATCTTTTTTCTTATCGGGTTTTCTAGGCTGCAGTCCGATAGTTTCCTTTTCTTTGTTTTTGATACTTCGTTGTAGTGCTCGGTAAAGGGATCAAATAGTCCTGGATGATAGTGCTGTTCTTCCCCATATATTCTACCACTCGTAGAGGTTATTTAAACTGCATTGCAATCTTTTCTTAAAAAGCATCTATAAAGAACACCGTCAGATGTCACATTGGAGAACCTGTATAAATATCTTCCGATAACTACAACTCGGTCAAACTCAGGCTCATCTGCAAGACGACGTAGAATATCATGGTCAGACCAAATTTTTTGGTCTGATATATCAATAAAATCTTCCAAAGTTGACATATCGAAAGTTTTCTTAACACTGATTAGTTTAGAACTTAAATTACTTGTTTTATACTCTCCTAGAGATCCAGGTAAAATTGTACTATTTAGATATTGTTGTTTGTCCAATAGCAAAAGGGTAAATAATAGACAATAAAAACTCACTTAAGATCAGTGATTTTATGACCTCTGCGTACGCAATGAGGTGTGACAAGTATTTACTACCTGCGTAATCATACAAATAGGGTATTTTTGTTATAAAATGTTGTATTTAATGAGACAGATACACTTAGAAAATATGTATTTATTATTTTTTCAAGGTAATTTCTCCGTTAAATATTTTACTCTTATAAGCTTGTTCCTTCATCCATCTATCTATGAACAGCTCTTTAAAAAAATAGCGTTACAGATTTGGGTATTTAAAAAAAAACAAGAATAGTGTAAAAGGAAACATAACAATTTAAAATGTATCCTTTGGCTAAAATTTAATACATTTTTTTTCCTTTTTTCTTAGTGATTAAGTCCAAAAAATAGTTCGCAGTCTTAATTTTTGTTTTTAAAGTAGTTTACTATTTTTTTTTTAAATTTAAGTTTCTTTGGTGGTGATTGCGGAAGCTCATTAAGCGTATGGGAAGAGGTAAATTTATTTTTATCTTTACTTTTTTTTTGGTTAAAATTTAAAAAATATTTTTGCTCTAGGCAATTTTACTTTTTTGATTCCCTGTGACATTTATTGTTAGGTACCAAAAACAAATCCAAATTAACCCATCTTTTTGCCTTAAAATTGTTTTTTCAAAAAAAGTTGTACGTACTATATTGCCAATCTTTTCTAAACATATGGGCATTGAAAGTATCGTATTTATTATTTTTTAAAAACCACCACTGCATTAAACTTGGATTAATTCCTACGGGTATCAATGTATATCTTGGTTTAACTAATTTTTTTACTAAAACAAATTATTTAAATTTAGATACATGAAATATGTACCCTTTATTGGTTTCTCTATTTAAATTAGTAATTTTCAAAATATTTGTACTTCTAAAGAATATATTTAAATTTAACAACAAAAAATAAAAATAATTAAAGATCATTAATTTTATATAAAAAGGTAAAATAATAAACATTAAACTTAAAAACTAATGAAATTCTTAAAATTTGTCAGTAAGGTCCTTCCTCTTCTAGAGGTCCAGGTAAAATTGTTCTAATTAGATATTGTTGTTTGTTGAATAGCAAAAGGGTAAATAATAAATAATAAGTTCTTACTCAGGATTGGTGAGTTTTATGACCTCTTTATAGGCAATGAGGTATGAGAGTATTTACTACCTGCGTAATCATACAAATAGTAAGTTTCTGCTTTAAAATGTTGTATTTATATTTATTTTATGTACAACTCTATTTTAAATTTAAATTATAATAAGAAGAAGGTATATGAGTGAATGTGTATCTATTTATTATTTTTTAGGTAAAGCATTAGTTTTACTGTCATAAGCTTGTATTTAAGGGTATTTAATTTTTACCACTTTAAAATACCATATACAAAAGCTGCTTAGCTACAAGGAACAAACCGCGCTTAAATTACAAAATTTTGCAAATTGCCAATATCCAGTTTTTATTTTTTTTTAACTTTTTTTGTATGAATTTAATTTTTAGTATTGTATCCTTACCAACGTAACACCAGAAAAAAACGAGTAAAGTAACAATCCTTTCTTAAAAATAATTTATGAACAATCCATACCTAAAAGCTGTATAAATATCCTTCGATAATTACAACTCGGGTTAATCTACAAAACAATTAAGATTGCCCATTGGTTAAGGTCTGATTCATTAATAAAATCTTATAAAGCTGGCATTAGGAATGCTTCCTGAATAATACGAATTTAGAAAAGTACATCACTAAATTTTTATTTTATTTGAAATCCAAGTATATTGGTACTTCAAAAGTTATTATAATAACTACATGATACAATCATGTAATAATAATATTTAATATATTTTTTCTCGGTAATTTTAATTCTTTTAAAATTAATCGTTTTAATTTTTGATTTTTAGTATATTTGTTTTGCATTCAGTGCCTAAAAGAAATAAACTTAAATGAGGTTAAAATGCTTTTCCTACGAGAGTTGTTAATAAGTATTATAAATATTGTGCTGTTTTGCAAGGTGACTAGAAATTATCATGGTTAAGTTACCTATATTTTTACAGCACAAATAAGCCTGTCAATTTATATACACAACAATGAAACATTTAGCTGAGTTTTCTGTTTGAATAAAAAAAATTAAGAAATATCAGGTATCCTAAAAATATTTTTAATTATAAAAATAAAAATACAATGTATATTGAAACTAAGTTTATTAGGTTAGATATTTATATCACAAAATATAAAATGTAGGGAATGAGTGTTTATATTATGTACAATATCTTATTAAGAAATTATTTTCTAACAATAAATGGTTCTTAAAAACTAACTGGACTTGTAAAAACTTGTCAGTGAAGTCAGGCTTTAGCAATCATGGTATGTCTCTTGATAATATTCGTAGTAATCTCTTACGTCCATGGGATGGTCAACTCGTATTCTCTTTTCCCAAATTTTTAGTATTGTTCGAACTCTTAAATCGTCCTTTTTGTCAGCAGTCCTTCTCTTTTTTCTTATTGGGTTTTCTAGGCTGCAGTCCGATCGTTTCCTTTTCTTTGTTTCTGATACTTCGTTGTAGTCCTCGATTGAAGGATCAAATAGTCCTGGATGATAGTGCTGTTCTTCCCCATATATTCTACCACTGGTAGAGGTTATTAAAACTGCATTGCAATCTTTTCTTAAAAAGCATCTGTAAAGAACACCGTCAGATGTCACATTGGAGAAGCTGTATAAATATCTCCCGAATAACTACAACTCGGTCAAACTCAGGCTCATCTGCAAGACGACGTAGAATATCATGGTCAGACCAAATTTTTTGGTCTGATACATCAATAAAATCTTCCAAAGTTGCCATTACGAAACTTTTCTTAGTACTGCTTAGTTTAGAACTTAAATTACATCTTTTATACTCTGCCAGAGATCCAGGTAAAATTATACTAATTAGATATAAGAGATTACTCAAGATCAGTGAGTTTTATGACCTCTGCGTACGCAATGGAGTGTGACCAGTCTTTACTACCTGCGTAATTATACAAATATGGAATTTTTGCCATAAAATATTATAAATAATGTTAAGAGAGAACTTTGTTTCAGATTTAAATTTTAATAAAAAGTAGGTATATGAGTAAATGTGTATTTATTATTTTTTAGGGTAAAGTTTTACTATCATAAGCTTGTATTTAAGGGTATTAAATTTTTACAACTTTAAAATATCATAATCAAAAGCTCCTTAGTTACAAGGGCAAACCGTGCTTAAATTACAAAATTTTGCAAACTACCTTCTTTTATTTTTGTTTTTTAATATCTATGTATTAGACAGGTTACATTAAAAGATTGTTTTCGTATTTGGATAGCTTTTGAAAATCAGAGGCTTGAGGAATAAAATAGTGCTTTTGATGTGTAAACTTTGTATGATGTATTTTAATGTTTTAACTTTATTTTTAGTATGGAACCACTGCCATCGTAACACCCTAGTAATGGCTAAAAGTAGTAAACATAGAGACAAAACTAGAAAGACGAATAAAGTAGAAATATATTTATATTATTGACTAGTTATTTTAAATTACTACACACAAAAGCTCGATAAATTATTTAGACAATATTAAAGTTAATTGATAATTTATTATTATAAAACTTGCTCTAATGGTGATCATATAATAATAACATTATCATTTATGGACAATTCCATTAAGATATTTTTTAAAATATCCATTTGGGTAGATTTTGTCCAATATGTAAAGAATCAATTTAATACGAGTATCATGGTCAGATGACTTAGAAAATAATAATTTAGCAAAAATTTATTACAAAAGTACCTTTCTATCATTTCTTATTTAAAGTATAAATTTTAAAAGAAGGTTATTAATATTTATTGTTTTGACTTGGGTATCTAAGGGACAAAGTGTCAAAACAATCAGTATTTAATCGATATTTGTTAGTTTTATTACCTTTATTATGCAAATGGGATTTAACAAATATTTATTATCTGCTTATTGATACCGAAAATATATTTTTTTATAAACTGTTTCATGTTAAGTTAAGTTAGAATTTTGTTAATATTTGGATATTTATTAAATCAGGAATAATAAAAAATACCTATTTCTAATTTACTTTTTGGCTACAAGTAGTTACATCTTTTTTTATTTTTTCTTAGTAATTAAGTCCAAAAAACTAAGTCGCAGTCTTAAAATTTTTGTTACAAATTAAACTTGCTTTGCAGCAGAAGCTTTTTAGGCGTATGTTAAGAGGTGTATGTATGTTATCCTTAATATTTTGTTAATAAAAATTTAAAAACTAGTTTTTCTTTATCCAATTTTAGTTTTTTAATTTACCTGTGACTTTTTTTTTAATTAAGTACCAAAAAAAAAAATAAATTAACCTATATTTCTGTGATATAGTTTTTTTTCTTAAAAAGCTGTAAATATTGTATTGCCAATCTTTTCTAAAAATATGGGCATTGCAAGTACTGTATTTAATTTTTTAATAAAACAAATTATTTCAATTTTTATACATAAAACATGTACCTTTCATTGGTTTTTCTATTTATATTAGTAATTTCCAAAATATCGGTACTTCTAAAAAATGATAGTTTATTTATTTTAAGTTTTACGTCATGTATCTATATAAAAAGGTTAGAAAATAAACATTAATTTTAAAAACTTATAAAGTATTTAAAATTTGTTAGTAAGGTCCTTTCTCTTCTAGATATCCAGGTGTAATTGTTCTAATTAGATATTGTTGCTTGTCTAATAGCAAAAGGGTAAATAGTAAACAATAAGAACTCACTCAAGATCGGTGAGTTTTATGACCTTTTCGTACGCAATAGGGTATGACAAGTATTTACTACCTGCGTAATCATACAAATAGAATGTTTTTGCAATAAAATGTTGTATTTATATTTATTTTATGTACAACTTTTTTTCAAATTAAAATTTTAATGAGAAGGAGGTATATAAGTAAATGTGAATTTATAATTTTTTAGGTAAGGCATTCGTTTCTCTGTCAAAAGCTTGAATTTAAGGCTATTTAACTTTACCTTTAAAATACCATAATTAAAAGCTTTTTAGTTACAAGAAAGAAACCACGCTAAAATTGCTAAATTTTGCAAATTGCCAGTATCAGTTTTTTTAAACATCTGTCTCTTAGATAGGTAACACAAAAAGATTGTTTTCGTTATTGAATAGCCATTTCAAATCAGATTCTTGGGGAATATAAAATTACTTCCGATGATAAAAAAGTAACAAGAACAAGCCGTTTTAACTTTTTTTTGTATAAACTTTATTTTTAGTATTGTACCCTCACCATAGTAACATACTAGTTATCGCTTAGAGTGGTAAACATAAAGACGAAACGGGAAAACGAGTGATGTAACTCATTTTTTTTAAGTAGTCTTAAGATTTTTCTTAAAAATTAAACTTGCTTTGGTAGTAATCTTAAAAACTTAAATAAAAATATGTTACAAATGAAAAGTTTATAAATTTTTATTGTTACACAATGCACTGGCTTTGTTGTGCCAAGGCTTTGTTAATGCTTTGTTAATGGTGTTTTACAGAGAAAATACCCTAGTTTTTCCTTGTATTTTAATAATTTCTTCACTTATTTAAAACCAACCCATTTGTAAGTAAGTCCATACTTACTTACAGAAATATTGGGGCAGCTGAAACAGTACGGGAAAACAGAACTACGAAATGTAAATTGAATCACTCAAAAGCAATATAGGTAAAGGATAAAAAGACAACAGTGCTGTAACTGTATTGTTAAATGTGCACGAAATAAAGCCCATATAAAAGTAAAAACTATTTTCAGACAAAATAAAAGTAGATGTACCTCAAGCGCTTGCAACTAAAATATATAACACATACTTGGGAAGAGTAGATTAAACGGATAATAAGATATTTAATTAAAGAAAGGCTATGAGAGGAAAAAAGTGGTATACTTTATATTGTATGGGATTTTTTTGTAACTTGAGACAGTCCACGAAGGTTGATGCCTTAGTACTAACCTACCGTGGGTGTCTTAAGTGTGGTAAGAGGAAGTTTGTTCACACGGGACTAAAATATTTGTAGATTGGGAGGAGAAGGAAAAACTTCTGCGGGCAGCAGGTCTTAATGATCGATTTGAACGTTTTTAATGCCGTGCTTATGGGTATAATAGAGACAATTTTTATTAAAAAAGAGAAATTTCAGAGTATCTTCTTAAAAATTATGGAACTTAGTCAAAAATGCCCAACTAAAGCTTCTGAATACTTTACCACTTCGGAAGGATGCATATTGATAGTTTGCCAACAGACAAGCAGAAGATGATCCATATGTAAAAATATAACAGCCAAAGCCTGTAAAAGTTGTCAAGTTCCACTACCTGACAAATGTTTTTAGTAATTTTATAATGTGTAACCAATTTAAATTATTTATCTTAAAAGACTGTTTTCATAGTTTGGTGACTATTGCAAATAGGTGGTTGAAAGAATAAAAAAGTTTTTTTATAATGTAAAAAATTTACCCATAAATACGCTGTTTTGGCTTTTTCGTAGAGTTTTTATTTAGTATTACACCGTTAATACCTGAACACCATAGTAATCGTTTAGAGTGGTAAACAAAATACTAAACCGGGTCCATGAATGGAATAACAGTCCTTAAAAATGGTCGAGAGACAATAATATGAAAATGTCTTTAAAACATTATCACTAAGCACAACTTGCTCTAATATGCAGGGTGACTTCAATATACAATTGTATTTGATTACAGTATTGTAGACAATACTGTAATTAAATTTTTCAAAAACTCTAACTCCATTAAACTTGGGCGGATTTGTAAAAAGGACTAATGGATATAATGGTAAAATTAAAGGTTTTAATCCAATAAATTATTTGAATTTATATACATAAAATACGTGATTCTTAGTGTCTGTTTCTTTAAAATAAGATTTTTTTAAACATTAAAATACAAAAATACTAAAAGTTAAAACTTATTAATTTAATTTATTTTCATCATATAAACAAATTAAAAAATAAAGAGCATAAAAAACCAAATTGGATTCCCTTTTTTTTTTTTAATACTGAAAAACAGATTAAATAGTCATATATATTTTTTCAAGTAGAATTCTAAAGAATACTTAAAAAATGATTTGAATTGAAACAAAGGAGATCCGACATAAAATTAGCATTTTTTTAACGGACAGCTTATTTATTGGTTCGTTTTTAAAAGCGTCTCATTTGACTCGACACTTTATAATAAAAAACTTTTGTTTTTATTTTTGACTAAAACCTAATTAATTTACCTTATATTAGAAATTTGCAATTTAAATTAGAAAATATAAAACGGTAACAATAAACATCTAAAATGCTTAAACACAAAAAAGCATATTTCAGTCTGTAGTTTACTAGAACCTTTATGACGTATTGGTACAGAAAAATGGAATTTTACTTGACAAAGTTAAATTACTTTTCTGACGAGGTGCGTATACTATTTTTTGCATTTTATAGATAATTCCTTTTTTTACATTTCATATTAAAATCAGGTTATAATAATAGTACCTGAGAAAATCTAAAAAAACGAAGTAGTCTGACGCCTCAGCATCATCCAAATAAACTTATCTTAAAAAGCTACTTTTTTAATAATTATTATTAAAATGGTTGATGAAAACGATTTCGAAAATATCTTAAATGCTGCCCAGGAAGCTCCTTTTACTTTATTTCCAGTGGAACCTAAAGAAATGTATGAGAAACTGTATAATATGTTCTGCAAAGGAAAAAACTTCAAGATATGTAAAGAAATTGACGAAAATTTAATGCTGGCCTATTTTTACGAAAATATAGGCTTTTTTATATGGTCAAAATATTACATAGGTTATAATTTTGTTATTTATTTTAGTCAAAAGTCATTAAAGCTTTTAGTTTGGCTGCATCAAAATCACAATATACAAGGGTTAATAGCTTAACTTAATCGTCAAAATAAGAAATATGAATTAAAAAAAGCAAAAGTTTGCCACGAAAAACGTCACAACGTTACTGAATAAAGCTCAAGACGACAAGTTACAAAAACGTCTATTTACTGTGGACTCAGACTGCAAAGGGTATGAAATCTACCACAAGTACTTATTATTAAGCATTATTAAACAGCAAGTCAATAATCGATTTTTCCTGTTTAATTGTTATGGAAAATGTACACTACAGCCAGTTGGCATTGATACTATTGCAAAAACTCCACTTTCTGATGTTTCAAGTTTTCTTCTTTCGGGGAGCCGTTTTGATTCACTACCGGAGGCAGCGCAGCCATTTGGGCTTTTTGTGCCTAATCTCCCATTATCTTTTATAACAATCCTTCCCTTAGCCTTGTTTCTTCTACAAGTCTTTAAAATCCTAAGACTGGTTGGTTAATATATTCCTGGGGGCTTATTTTCGGTTGCCCAAATAATGCCTGTCCTGTATAATTCAACGCTTTTACATTCGCACAAATTTTGCAACTTGTATGAGCCTATACGGTGTAGCTATCCTCTGAGGTTATCGTGCCCTGTTAGCAACCCTACTGTTATGCAAAGCCTTTTCCTACTTTGTCTTACTAGTTCTTCCTTCATTCTTTGGATGGGCCCCTTATAAAGCTTTTTCCATATTTTATTCTACTGAGGTTTTTCCAGTATTCCTTGTGTTTGTTTCGGATCCATTCCCTAGTTTGCCCTTGTGCTGTGGTTTTGGTCACTCCAACGGCAGGTTCTGGTCCAAAATATGGTGTAGATGATCAATATCTCACTAGCTTATCCGCTTTTTCGTTGCCTTCTACTCCCGAATGCCCTGCTACCTACAGGAAAGTTACCCTGTTGCGTTCTCCTAGGGCTTTCAGTTCTTTTTGGCAGTCCCATGTCAGCCTGGACGTTACCTTGGGGTTTATTAGTACCCCTAGCGAAGCCTGGCTGTCTGTTATTATGCAGATCTGCTTGTTTTTATAAGTCCTTCTGTTTTTTTCTTTCGCACAGTGCATTAAAGCGATATTTCAAGTTACACTGACCATTGTTTTGGGAAGAACATCTGCTATTTTTCTTGCAGACAGTGATATTCAGATTCTCCAACGCCAAGGCAAATAGCGATTCACAAGCGTAGCTGAAGGATACATGGAAGAAAGCATTGGTAATAAAATAAAAATTCCAAAAGGATATTTAACAATGTCCAACTGGGACTAACCCAAGAAGTTCTTGTGGGAATTGTGGTAAATAAAAAAAAATATTCAGCAACAATTGGTTGATAAGACAATGCTAATTAAATGGAACGCTTTTAAAAACAAAGCTATACCAATAGTGTCGCATTTAAAAAAACTAAATTTTATGCTGTATCTTTTAAGTTGTAATTTAAATAATTATCCTAAGTATTCTTTCAGATTCTATGCAAAATGGTTATTACACATTTTTCTTTGAATACGGGGAAATTCACAAATATAACACTGTTCATTTTTCGTTGAAAGAGCCTGTACACGACAACTTTTCTACTTTAATATTTCTGGTATCTGTCAGTCAAATAGCATCAATATTAGCATAATACTGTTTCTGAAAACTGCAGTGCAATCTCTTCTTAAGAAGTATACCGATTTTCTACAATATATATTCTCACAAAAGCAAATTGCTTAAAAGGAAGCTAACTTTAACATATTTTAATATAAATTTTCCATTTTATTGGTCTAACAAAGCTGTGTCTGTAATGCTTAAAATAATTTAATGGATATTTTACACTATATTTTAAAGTTCTTCGCACGGTTATATGTTTAAGTTTTATAAACTTTCTCATGTTTATTGTATGCTTTTATTATAATGTTGCTTTTATTACTATTTTTTTAATGATAAAATAAAATGTATAACTAAGTATATGATAAGTTTATTTTAATAGCGCATTTAAGTAGGCAAATATTTTTATGGAATGAAGAGACTTTGTAATTCGTGCAAATTTTTATTTAAAAATCTTAGCAAAGCGCTTTCGGTATAACCATCATCAGTGCTATTCGTCGTCAAGCTGGAGTCCTAGCAATTTGAGCAAACAACACATATAGTAGAACTTTAGTAAACAATTAGATTATTACATAAAATAAAATAAAAGTCAAACAACAGTGAGCTATGTTACATTTTTCCTTATTAAAGGGTGAAGTTTTTTAAAAAAGACTACACAAGTTTACCATTTTGTGGAAAGACAAACATATTTTCACAAAATGGTATACTTGTGTAGTCCTTTTTTAAAAACATCACCCTTTAATAAGGAAAAATGTAACATACCTCACAGTTGTTTGACTTTTATTTTATTTTATGTAATAATGTGATAGTTTACTAAAGTCCTACTACATGTTTTGTTTGCAGAAAGTCTCTTCATTACCTAAATTCTTACGTGTACATAGCCACTACCAAGTTCTATAAATATTTTTATCTTGCATTAATATCTGGATGTCAGCAAATTTGTACCAAAAATTATAATTACATGGATCAATGTTTCTTTTGAGTAGACTCCATTTTATTTAAGGTCTATTAGGTAGAAGGCCTCTTACACACACTAACCTTTATACATTGCATTTATACCACTTAAATAATACTTCTGTTAAATATTTTCCATCAGGAAATTTTATACCAGAGCTATATGTATTAATAATTTAAATATAAAACGCCTGTGCCAAACCCACAACTGGGTATTTAAATGTCGCGTGACGTACACTACCTAACAATATGTGCAAGGGTCCTAATAGTTTTTTTTTAAACTTACATAACTAAAAATAAAGATTTTTACATTTTTGTTTTTTCGTTATAATATTTAAATTAGGTATAAGGTAAATATTTTCAAGAATAAAATATGTTCACTATAGAAAAAAAAACAAAAAAATCCTTTATATATAAAATTTAATAGAGAAATAATGATATTTCTAGAATCTACTAATCTACTTTTTTTAATTTTTATTAGTATCATATTTAATATTTTTATAAAATATTTGTCCTGCATACATTTTAACATCTATTTATCTGAATTCAATTAAGTGCAATTTTAAATTTCCTATAGACGCAACATTTGTTTAGCAAAATAGGAAATGTTTTCGTATTTTAATTTCTATTCGTTATTTTTTAAAAAGCCCACCGTATGCCAGAACTTTTTAATATTATTGCCTAACTAATTGTATTTAAGCATGAAGCAAACAAGTTTGTTATACTGGGGTCTAGTTTCATATACCTGTATTTATTATGGAATTATAATAAAAGTCCAAAAATCTAATAATAATTCGAGATGGGGGTTTTTGACCCGCATGTCCAAATCTCGGAATAAAAAAAAATAAAACTTATGACAAATCCTGTTCAATAACAACAAGGTCCTTTTAAATTTTTTTTTCGAGAGATCATTTAAAAAAAATGACATTTGTCAAATATCTCGCAAACGCCAGAAAAAAGTGAAATTGGACGTTATGTATAACTTAATATGCCTTTAAAAATACACTTAAAAAACATGGGTCCAATTTTTAAAAAAATCGGGGTTACGGCATATTTCAATTTGGGACAACTGTATAAATTATTTTTTCCTAGAAAAGGTCCCCCAAAAAAAACTTTGTATTTTAAATAAATTTAAAATGGCTTAAAAACCCCCCAAAAATTTTTTATGATAAACAAAAAGTGGTTTATATTAGGACAAGCTACTGTATAATCCCAGATTGTACCCCGACAGATTTTCTTTCAAATTTTAACCATATAATTCAGGAGTAAGAGATTGAAAAAAAAATTCCCTAAAAATGAAATTTTTTGGGTATGAGAAATTTTGGGGAAATCAATAAAAGCTGTTTTGAAAAAATTTTAAAAAAAAAAGAGAGCTTTTAAAGTAAAAAATAATTTTAACGTAAACTAAATGTTATTTTTTCCCCCTATGTAAAGGCTAAATAAATAAAATAGATTTAATATTACCAACATAAATTTTTTTCCCTTTTCAAAAAAAATTTTCCTATATATTAATAGGAAAAGGTAAAATTATTAAAAAAAATTTTAAAAATGTTCTTTCTTACCAATACGGTAAAATTTTCCAAAATTAGACGTTAAACTACTTGTACTGCTTGTTTAGGTTATAAATTATATGAAAAAAAAAAACAAATCTCTTTTGGGAAATCCATCATCATATTTTATCCCCGCATCAGACGCGATGGCAGATATGTTTATTTTTTCAGGTATAGTTGGTATAAAAACCCCCTTTTTTGCTACGTTATAAATTTATTTTGGTTTTATGTAAAACTAATTTATTACACGGGCTTTAAAGATTCTACAAATAATTTGACCTTTGCTGCCAAATTTTTGCAAAAATCAATAATAGAAAAAATAAAGCCCAAAAAATGGCCGTCATCGGTATTATGGCATTTCTCCACATAAATAATAATTTTGCCAATAGTTAAATCCCCAGAGAAGGACATTGTTATCGATGCAGAGGTAACTAAGGGGAAAAAAAATGAAAATGTTTAAAAATATTCAGGAAATAGGTTTTTAAATAATTACACAAAAATCCGAAAGATGTGTAACGATAAAAAAGTTAAAGGGGAAAAACTTTCTCTTACCTTCAATAAACTTGTTTGTTGTTAAAGTTTATGCCATGACTAACTTAATCTAAGCTACAAGTTACGGGGGAGTTACTAAAACTTTTTTTTTTAAATGCTCCACATGCAAATCTTTTAAGCCAAGATATAAAATCTATAATCTGTTAATATTTGATGTTAACAAGGCGTCAGTACAATTTATAAGAGATATTAGATTATATAATATATCCAAGGTCTTGTACTACCTTTGGATTGACTTAATTGGGTAAACTTGGAATACAACAAAATTTTAATATATGATAAGATCTATTATACCAAACTATGATTAAATCATTTTTTAAATTTTATCATAAACTGACCAAAATAATAAAAGGCTTACAACACTTTTTCCATCAAATTAACTTGGATCTAGATCGATAATTAACTACCTTAAGACAGCCTTAGCTCGTGCGGTACACGCAAGCAGCAGGACACTATTGTCCAAACCCAAAATATGCTAAGATCAGCAACAACTACATCACTATAAAGTTAGGATGTTTAACAAAACCGCCCAGGCTTTCAACATAAGCCTAAGGAAGCAGTCTTAAGAAAAGAAACGGAAAGGAAAAAAATCTAGGTGTGCTGTAACAAAAGAAAGACCTTTTAAAAAATATGCCAAAAATGGCTTTTAGAGAATGTATTTAGTTTTTTTTTAAATATTTTTTTATTAAATAATAAAAACGTTTAGTAAAATTAATAAATTTAGGTAATATTTTGACACAATTAATTATCACCTGCTATGGATGAGTTATCGGGAACTAAAAGATCACAGATTC
>JAHBCN010013035.1:0-25305 GCA_019359885.1 Listronotus oregonensis
ATCACTTCCAAACAACAAGAACAAAATCACAAATAGAACTAAACAAAATTAAGACAACAAACAACTAACCTAACTTAATGACAGCCGCAGTGTTGCCAGCCCGAGTAATGTAAATTTCAAGTATCGATACCTGCTAGGTTTAAATATTTAGTTATAAAACTTTTTTATTATCATAAGGACTATTAATATTGTTATAGGTACGAAAAAGTAATAAATATAATATTAGTTAGGTAAAATGATGAAATAAGGGGATTATACCTGACACTTGGATTTGTAAATGGGAAATAGTACATTTCATACAAGGTATATAATCAACACTTGGCAACACAGAAGGCTTCTCTCAAACAGTACAATTAAGTTGGAGATTTGGCAAATTATTACCTAGTGATGACGCTATCCAATCAGAATCGTTTTAGAAAATTTTAATTTTAGTACTTTTATTTTTGAAATATCTCGAAGTTATTTATTTATCAGTATACTAATTTACCCCGCAATTTTAGACCCATATTTAATCGAACTACATAGAAATTATAAACATTTATTTTGCGTGCAAGGACCCTATTATGTAATCATGGGGATAAAATTGAAGTTATAGCTCAAAGTAAGGAAAAGTATGTGTCCTTTACGAAAAGTATATGCATGATTATGTAGACAGTAAAACGCTCAAAAAAAAGAAATATTTAAAACTTAGGTTCTTGAACAGTTTCAAATTCTTATCGTCATCGTTGGAAAATTTGGGTATAGGTTTAAATAGGGTGTTTTCCCTATAGTTTCATTGACTCCATGGAAAAATGAATTACCCAAATCTTCCAACGAAAATCAGTTTTTCGAAAATTTTAAAACCCAAAGAACACATAAGTGATGAATGCTATGAACGAGCGAAAAGAGTAGGGAATTTTTTCAGTGTAAAAATTTGGGGGATTACTCGGATTTGTATTTAAAATCGGATTTTTGTTGTTATGCGATATTTTCGGCAATTTCATGATACCTGTTTAAAAGTTATAAACTAGATGCCGCACAATATTTTAGCCTTTCAAGATTATCATTTGATTGTATGCTTCGTATGACTTAGGTAGAGTTAGAACTTTTAACAGATATTGACATGCTTAATTTTTTCAAAAAGGTACGTGGAGGTAAAAAGTCAGCGTACGGAAAGGAAGCATATTGCTAATAATAAATATTTACCAAACTACTTCCCGCGGAACCACAATCTTTTTATTATGTATTTAGATGCAACCATTCTTTATGGTCGTAGTATGTCCCAATCATTACCATTTACTGGTTTTAGATGGTTATCCGATTATGAAATTTTAAATTTAAATATTATGGCCGTTGACGATGATAGTCCACATTTATTTTTTAGAAGTGGATGTGCATTATCCAGAAGAACTGCATGATGCACATTTAGATCTACCATTCTTAGTGGAAAACATCGTCCCACCAATAGAAAAAGCAAATGTAAAAATTAATTCCTAACGTAAATGAAAAAAAACGATATATTGTCCACTAGAGAACTTTAAAGCAAGCCATCAACAATGGGTAAGGGTTAATGCAGACACATAGAATATTAACTTTTCGCCAATCAAAATGGTTAAAGACATACGTCGACTTTAATACATTTTTACGAAATTCGGCAATGACAAAGTTTGGTAGGGATTTATTTAAATTGTTTATAAACGCTGTTTTCCCGGTAAAACAATAAAAAATGTGGAAAATCTAAAGACACCCGATTAATCACGGACTGGGACAATTCCGTTGGTAAAGTTGGAGCAAGAGCGTTAATTGCTCGACCCAATTTTAATCCCCTTCCATTTTTACCGAGGATTTTTGTCGCCATACAAATGCCCAAGGTTAAAATTGTATATAATAAACCAATATACCCTATCGACAAAAAATGGAGAAACAAATACATTTTTATTAACTTTCGTTTATATTTTAAAAATATTTTAATCAGAATTAGTGGTTCCTTTTCATTTAAGCCCAAGGGAGCTTCTCTACATTTTTTAAAAATTTAAACTAACTATTTGTTTAAAATATATGTATATATTTTTTTTAAAAAAAAGGCAAAAAGTGGAGAAACAATATATTTATTCAATTTTTTTTTATTATACAATTAATATCGGTTTCCGAAACCCTTTGCTTTTATAACCTATATACATCTAGATTTCATCGACAATATTAGTTTATCAATATATTCATGAGATATGGAATGCCAAATTGTATTTAATTCGTTAAATAAATTGTCTTGATTTTTAAATTTGTCCTTTTTTCTGCCGCAAACGGCATCCCAAATTTTTCCCAAAGATTCTCGATTGGATTCAGGTCCGGACTTTGTGCAGGCCATCTCTTACGTTAATTTTTTTGTCTTTTAACCACTGTTTGACAAGTGTTGAGGTATGCTTTGGGTCGTTATCCCTGTTGAAACATCCACAATAACTGCATATTGTCTTCGGCATGTGGAAGCATTTGTTGCTCAAGTATGCCAAAAGGGACTGAAAACGATCCATTTTCCCCCCTACACGCACTAATGGCCCAATACCCCTTCCCGAAAAACATCCCCACACCATAACGGCCCCACCGCCATGTTTCATAGTGGTAAAGTATACTTAGGATTTAATCTGCAGCTCTTTGGGCGTCTTACCCACTTTACTCCATCTGATCCAAACAGATTAAATTTACTTTCATCCGAAAATAACACATTTTTTCCCCTTTTTAGCGGTCCATGAGAGATGATTCTTTGCAAATTCAATCCTGGCAGCACTGTTCTTAGCGGAAATGTAAGGTTTCTTTGCTGGGCGCCGTCCATAAAGTCCCATTTCCCTAAGCCGATATCAATTACCAAGAACAAAACCCATTTAATATAATTAAAAAATGTATCTGTGCCTGGTAAGATGAAAGATGAATTTCCGGGGGATCCGATTATTGGTTTTTGTGTATTCAGAAGGCCATTTGAAAATAAAGTGGACACTGTGAAAGATATTGTAAAAGCCGCTTGTGTTTTGCACAATTATCTACTACGCTCAGTTGTGATAGAAGATGTAAATGATACCGAAGAGTTGCCACAAACTCAGCTACTACATGTACAGGGAAACAGGGTGCGAACTTCATCAGCTGCTTTTAGAGTGAGGGAGCATTTTACTGAATATTTTAATAATTGGGGAGAAGTTCCGTGGCAACATCAATCCCCGTTATGCTTGGAAAATATTGACAATATATTGGGGGGACCATATGTATTTTTAGTAGGACAATACTTTCTTTTTAAACACTGTCCTGTTGTCTTTCAAAAGGGCTACTAAGTACACCCAAATGTACTTTTTTAAGGTATACAAAATTATGTCCTATTTTATTTTTAAATAATGGAAACAAAATAATTAAACTGTTTTTTTGTTTTGGTAATACGCATTTGGACTTTAACCCACTGTGCAAATGACTAACTAATTATTATCATGTCGGTAAAACAGGGATCATCCTGCCCGATTTCATTTGTTTTGTCTTCTAGCGGATTCCATTCATTCGTGGAACTAGTACCGAATCTATTTTGTCTCTGTTTAAAGATGTTAGTTAATAAAGGATAGAAATATACTTATTCCCACTAGTTTTTCCCTTTGGGGGTGGCTTCTTTGTCCTCTTTTTTTTTTTGGCAATATTATGGTCACCTAAATATAGTATTCTTCATATGTATATTTAGGTTTTGTAGTGTTAAGAGGTAACTTACAAAATAAATATAATATTTTTGCTGTACAGGGTTTCGAAAAGGAAGTTTCCTCTCCCACTGATTCTTTAATAAGATCATATCTGGTTAAAGTGGGTATGCTTTTTGATGATTTTTAAATCGAACCCAGAGATGCTTAGTTGCATCTCATCGATGGAAAAGAAAGTAGTAGTTTACCAAAAATCGAGATGTGGTTCTGCTAGCTTAAAGGTAGCAAAAGCACATTGTTAAAAAATAATCTTTTTGTGATAAAAAAAATATTGCTGAATTTGCTGGCTTAGGTAATATATTTCTTTTATATTTGCGAAAAGAAAGATGAATTATATTTTTCAATATTTAAAATTTCTTGTAACGTATAAACGACGGTAGCACTTCAAATATGAATAATATGTTTTCAATTAGTTTTGGTATGTGATTTTTCAAAAAAAAAATTTCTATTTATAAAATATATAACATAATATAATAAATCGTCAAGAAAAATACGTAATTTTATAAGCAATACCTATTTCCTTCCCCGATGTCTTCCTAACAGATCGAATATCATTATCCTGCCATGATTTTCGGAAAGATCCATTGGAAAATATCCAAGTCTCATCCAAAAAACATAAGGCTTTTGGCTGGCCCAAGCTCTTCATTTTCCATGTAAAGCTTAAGAAATTGTCTCCTTAGCATGGTTACATGGGGCAGCTCCATTAATGCCCTTCGGTTATCATCGGCTTTATAGGAAAATCCAATGCTTTTTAACACCTTTTTAAAGGCTCGTTCGACTACCATTAAACATTTCTCTCTCAAGAAAACGACTGTGTAATGTCGTTAACGTTTACCTGTAATTCTACAATCATAAAACAAACATCAAAAAATTTATAACAGCAAGGCGGTTAGACATTTTAGAAAATTATGCAATGTGAATATTAGCAAGCATAATTCTTCGCCATTTCATTTTTAAAGAAATTTATCTCTATTTTTACCCATTTACTTTGGAAATGGGCCTAAAGGTATTTGAAGCCATGAGAAATTTTAAAACTTATATTAAAGTGAAAAAAAGCTTCTTTTTTAGTAGTTTTTTTTTAGAACTTACAACTCAGCTTAGCACATTAGTTCATATTTCATTTTAAATAGGTATGACAAAACACTTATAAATCCTAATTAAAAAGAGTATCAAAATATATTATTGTCTAAAAACGATATGGCGTTAGTATTTCATAATTTTATTGGGTTTATTTATAATATGACCTGGTGCCAGATTATAATATAATCTGGTGCAAAAATCTTAGTACTCTAACATAATCTTTCCATAACCTACATTTTTAAAAACTATGACACAGCAAGCCGAAAATGACAAAATGAGGGGTGAATTTTTAGCACATGCTAAAATAGGTGTTTATTCATACTAGCCTTTTAATGGTACCACCTACATGTTCAAACTACCATATTAAATATATTAAATACAAACATATACTGATGGTGACAAAATTTTCCAGTTAACATATTTTCCCTCCAAAAAGTTAACAAATGTTTAAATTGAGCATACATGTTAAGAAATTGTGTACAAGTAACTCAGAATGAAAATAAGAACTTTGGATAATTTTGTCAATTTACTTTGTTAACTCATTTGCAATATCCTAAATTGCAAATGTTACACATGTATCATCCGCTATCCCTTTTATTTCATTATCTTGTGGCCCTTGCGAGAAACAAAAATTACTTCCTGGTAGAAATGCCCGTTATGGTGTGTTTTTTAAATAACACATATCGACTTATGCAACGAAAACTGTAGTAACTCAAATTTGCTGAAACTAGAGTTACTACGGTTTTTGTTGCCTAAGTCGATATGTAGGTACGAGAGTAGCAAATATGGTGTGCATAAAATAAGCCAGTTACTATCTATTAAAACATCTTCCATTTCTTACTAAATTAATTTATGATATCACTCACCATTAAAAAAAACCTACTAGAAAAAAGTTAAATATGAGGAAAACTGGTACTCGAGGCCTAGGTAGAATCCCCTATTCTGAAAAAGAAGTAAATATTATAACAAAAATTTTATTTTTAAAAGTCGTGCTCAGCAGCAAAATGTTTTCGAATAACATAGGCATTAAATCTGTTTTCATAAAAATGTATCGTTTTAATGTTTGGATGCTAAAACTACTATTTTTTATTTGAAAACTTTTGTCATTATTTGAGCACATATTTTACATTTATTATAATACTCACTTGCAGAATACATGTCATATATTTGATTTCGTATTTCAGCACGCACACCTTCTCTGACATCTGTCACAGGTTTTTTGCGTTTTCGAGACACTGATAAAGAATTTTCGGTGGGGCCATTCCTATATTTCCTTACTGAAGGAACTGAAACTCCCAAAGCTTTAGCTGTTTCCTAAAAACAATGTTGATAAAGATCAGAGTTTTTTTTTAAATCAATATTTCTTTATTTCTAATTCAAAGCTTAAATCCAATTAAATTGCTCTAAATTTTGAAGTAACCAATCACGGCCTTAAAATTATGAATAAGGAATAAATAATTAAGAATAAACAGTAAATTGGATAAACCCGGCCTAAACATCCTAATATTTTAGTTTTTCCAAAGTAATTTTTTTGTATTTTTTGAGCACCCTGTAGGCGAGACTAAAACGTAATTAACATTATACCCGGTTTTGCTTTATGCTGAAACTTTTATCAAGTATAAAATTTTCTGAGAAATGAGAAATAAAAAAGTTTTGTTGTAAACTCTGTTGACCACCCTGTATAAAAAGGATCAACTAATAAATTATTATAAACATACCTGAAGAGGGCTCAATACGCGATGTTCTTCTACAAAGTATTTGTAAACATTTCTCACCATCTCTTGAGCTACTTTATTCCCATGTATTTGAGAAGAGAGACAGTTCTGCAAAAAATTATGGCTACATTGTCGTGTTTAAAAAAAAGTTGTTAGGTCAAAAATAAGGAGTTATTAAAATAGCTATATTGGCCAAAGTGGTTAATTTTGTTTTAATATCAACCAATCAACCAAAAACCTTGGTCGACCTTGGTTTTTAACTCTGCTAAAGTAGTTTGGTTAAATATTTAAAATACATATATAATTTATTTATGTTACCAAATCTCTTTCCCTGCTTCTTTTGGATGTACTGGGAATACAGTAATCGTGATCCATAATCATTAATTAATCTAAAAAATTTGAAAATAAAAGCAAATAAAATTATAGTTATTTATACCTACACTATTACTTACTTTTTAATAAATAAACACTTACAAAACTAGAAAGTCCAAAAATAATATAAAACAAAGTCCAATACACACACTACTTTTACAATACCTCAAAAAACTATCCCTAAAAGCATTAAAAATAATATATTTTAGAATTCAATGTCGACACGTGCGAACGACCCGAACACTTAAAAATAATGTATTATAAAAATACGGGCCTGTTTGCCACAACAGCTAAGCTAATCGACGTAACTATTCACCCAGTAAAGGAACGATATATGAAACGGTCAAAGGATTAGAGGAAGATGCGAGTATTTGAGGTTAAATAATGTGAATATCAGATGTGTGCTCGTTTTGTTTTAATTTAGGGTCAGTATTTAGGAGTTGGCTAAATCGGCTTGTCATAAGACACGTCAAAACAACAAAACTTTACAGTGAACCAAGTTTACCAAGAGTATTGTAAAATTTTTAATAATTATAATCTATTTTTTAATTTTTAAATTATTGTAGAAAGGTATTTTTTTTGAAATAAAAACATATTATAGTAAAATTATTTTTATTTAAAACCAATAAATTATTTACAATTTTTTTTTAGAATTTTTTAGAAGAATTAACTAAATCTTTTTTTTTTTTTTCCCAAAAAGATTGAATATTTTTCCATCATTTTCAATTTTTTAGCTAATTTTCAATATTAAGGTTAACAATATTTTTTTAAAAAATTTTTAAATTTCTAAAATTTTTTGGTTGAAAGATTTACAAGACCCTTATATATTACTTACTACAGTAAGTGTAACCCAAAAGTTTCAGATTTCTTTATTCACAAAACCCCAAAGGTAGCTGCTCATTGGCTATTGCAGGTGGGCCTGCATTGGTTAAACGTTTTCCCTTTCCCAGATCGTATTGACCATCGGGGGTTATTAAAACCCAAACCCCAGGAAAACCCCGCTGTTTTTGAATTTTTTTATAGCCACCCTGCTGGCGACCAAATTTATCAATTTTTTGTTTCCCAAACCATATTTAGCTGATACTAATCAATTTCTTTACAAGTTGCAATTTTATATAATGACTGAACAAAAAGAAATATAATAATACTAATATTATATGAGTGCCTGAATTTTTACCCATTACTTTGAATTTTTCCACGTAATTTCACCAAATCAGGTAAACCCTTTTTATACTCTGCAAACTTTCTTAATTTTGTAAAATAAAATTTAATTATATCATCATTTAGATTTGAACGATTTGACGTCTAAGTTTCCAAACTTCTTTATTCACAAATTCTTGTGTAACAACATCAGTGGATTTTTTTGGTGCACCAAATTAGTTAGACGCTTGTGTTCAATATCATATTGACCTTCAGAGGTAAACCTAAACCGAGTTCAGGCAGACTACGAAATTTTTTCAACATTGCTATAGTTACTCTGCCCACCAAATTTATAAATTTGGGTTTGTTAACACGGCCCATTTTTAAACAAACAAAAAGTTTTTATAGACATTATATATTTATATAAACCTAAATGAAAACAATAATCCTATACTGAGCATATTTATTTTCCCATTTTAAATTTAAAAATTTAAAATATATATATATAAAATAAAAATAAAAATATATATATAAAATAAAAATATATATATATATATATATATATATATATATATAAAATATATATATATATATATATATATATATATTATTATATATATATATATATATATATATATATATATATTATTTAAAAAACAGTGTGTCCCGGATGAGCAAATTTATACGTAAAAATGCCCAAAAAATTTTTTGGGTTGAAATTTGACCGTTTGGCATAAACCTGTTGATTAAAAAATAAAATTTAGTATTTTTATTTTTAAAATCAAGCATGCCTTGATACAAGCATTGTTTAAATTTTATGAGTAGGTAAAGTATATTTCTGGGAAAAATTTTTTAAAAAAAATTTTAAAATAAAAGGAAAAAAAAGGTTTTGTTTTAGAATTTTTTCCAAAATTTTTTTGGCCCCGAAAAAACCCGAAAATTTTTTCCCAAATAACCAAAAAAAAGGCCCTTTTACTTTAAAAAATTTTTTAAAGGGGGTTTATTTTTATTTTTTTTAAAAATTTTATATATATATATATATATAAAATTTTAATTAATATTAAAAAAATAAAAATAAATAATATATTATAATATTTATTAATATTATTTATATTTAAAAATATAAAAATTTTTGTTACAATTTAATTAATGTCAAACAAAAATTTCATCTTCATCATCATCGTGATCGTGATTATTGTCGTCGGGAATGTGGATGTCTTGGACTGCTAGCTCAGGCTTGGGTTCAGGTTTACCATTACCATCATCATCATCACCACCATTTTGGTTAGGGACTCCATCCACAGTATCGACGGATATAATTTTGGGGTTTTAGGTTCACCATTACCATCATCATCATCACCACCATTTTGGTTGGGGGTTCCATCCACAGTATCGACGGATATAAGGGGAAATTTCAACTCATACTTTGCACGTATTTCTTCAGGTAAATGCGGGTATATTGATTAGGTACTCTTTTAAATTTTCTGCTATCTTTTTTCAACAAAAAAATGTTTCAAATTGTTAGGCTGCCATAGCAATATTTATCACAAAGATGGGCCCTGCTAACAAAACTGTGCTATCTTTCAGGTATCTTTTGCACTGATCCAAAGGGGGCTTTATCAAAATCCCTTTCCCTTACAAACTCCCAAAAACTCGTGGGCCATATCTCTTAGCTTGAACCCCAACCCAAAAAACGTAGGTGTATTGACATTCCTCAGTTACTAAATCGTCCCAAAATCTTTAACGACAAAAAAAAAAATGACTGTACTTTACTATGTGCAAGCATCTGACTAGATATATGTAAATAATTTTTTTTAAAAAAAGAAACATTAAAAAACATAATTTTTTTAAAAAAATTTTTCTAAACATCCACAAAAAAAATGCCCTGGAACTTACATAATTATTAGGAAAAACGCGGTTATAAAAAATTTTTCTAAACACCCAAAAATTAATAATGCCCTGGAACTCACATAATTATTGGGAAATACGCGGTTACTCTGCCCCAAATAGGTTACTGTATGTTTGCCATCCGAAGCATTCATTGCTGAAACAACATCGCTCGACATATTGTCAGATACACGACTCGGTAAAAAAGAGCAAATGTTTCACTATTAACCCGATCCAAAAAAAATAGCAAAAAGCGTTTTTCCCAAATTGTGTATTCATAGGAACAATTTTCTTTATAACATATGGAACCCCCCGGGAAATTTTAAAAAAAAATAACTTTTACGTTAAACTTGTCAGCTTCTTTATTAATCATAATATTTATATTTTTTTAAAGTTTCTTTAGTAATGTTCATAGTTAAAAATATATTATTTAAATATCAAAAAATTATACCTTAAACAAACACTTGCACAAATCACGTTTAAGTAATAGACACAGTTTTATGTAATAGTAACTACAACAGTAGCAGCAGCAGTAGCACAAACAGATGTGTGGTTGATTATGTCATTCACTAAGCAAAATGCCTGCTTTTATTACAAACCATACAACCCCCACCATCAATAATGCGAAAGAATGTATGTATTGCATTAATCTCAATGTCAAAGTCAAGGTCAAAGCCACCTTCAAAGTCAAGTCAAGGTCAAGGTCAACAAAGATCAAAGTCAATGTCAAAGTCACCTTCAAAGTCAAGTCAAGGTCGACCAAGGTCAAAGTCACCTTCAAGGTCAAGGTCAAGGGGCGGGGCTTGGGAAGGAGTGGGGGACCATTTCGCTATATTTCCCTTCTACTCACGATCACTACGTCAAAACAAAAACAATAAACAAAAATTCAGCGTCTTGATAAGTCCCCGATTATTCCGCCAGCAATCCCCAAGAGTCTATCCCGTTAATGTTTATACTACTTTAATTTCACAAATAATCAACCCCTTTTACTATTACTTAACTCTTTTAACACTTGAGATGGTGGCTATCTAGAGGGGGACAAACACCCCTTGCCGTCGGCAGAAGTCTACGCGACGCCGATCCGACATGCACTGCCGAATCCCGTAACACCCCCCACTTAGCTAACACTTTGGTACTCATTACTGGGTACCCAAGTTAAGCGATAACAAGTAAGGGATTCGGTAGTGCGGCCCCTAGTCTTTTTTTTTTAAAAATTTTAAAAAAATTTTTTCCCCAAATTTAAAGGGGGGGAAAATTTTTTTTAAAAAAACCCCCGGTTTTTTAATTTTTTAAGGGGGGGTTTTTTTTTTTAAAAAAAAATTTTTAAAAAAGGGTTCAAAAAAAATTTTTTTTTTCCCAAAAAATTTTTAAAAAAATTTTTTTTTTAAAAAAATTTTTTTTTTTAAAAAAAAATTTTTAAAAAACCCCCCTTTTGGGGGGGTTTTTTTTTTTTTCCTTTTTTCCCCCAAAAACCCCCAAAATTTGGGAAAAAAAAGGTTTTTAAAAAATTTAAATTAAAAAAAAAAAATTTAAAATTTTTTTTAAAAAAAATAAAAAATTTAAATTTTTTTTTTTCCCCCCCAAATTCAATTTTAAAAAATTTTTAAAAATTTTAAATTTAAAAAAAAAATTTTTTAAAATTTTAAAATTTTAATATATTTTTTTTTTTTTAAAAATTTAAAAAAAAAAAAAAAAATTTTTTTAAAAATTTTTTTTTTAAAAATTTTTTAAAAAAAATTTTTTTTTTTAAAATTCAAAAATTTAAAAAAAATTTTTTTTTAAAAAAAAAAACCCCGGGGGGGGTTTAAAAAAAAACCCCCCCTTTGGTTTAAAAAAAAAAGGGGATCCAAAAAAAAAAAATTTTTTTAAAAAAGGGAAAAATTTTTGGGTTATTTTTTTTCCCCCAAAAAAAAGGGGCCCCAATTGGGAAAAAAAAATTTTTTTTTTTTTTTTGGGGAAAAAAAAAAAAAAAAAAAATTTTCCAAAAAAAAAAAAAAATTTCCCCAAATTAAAAAAAGGCCCCCCCCTTTTTTTTTTGGGGGGGTTTTTTTTAAATTTTTTTTTCGGGGGAAAAAAAAAAACCCCCCCTTTTTTTTGGGGGTTTTTTGGGGGTTTTTAACCCCAAAAAAAAAATTTTAAAAAAAAACCCGGGAAAAAAACCGGGGGGGGTTTTTTTTTGGGGGGGGGTTTTTTGGGGGATTTTTTCAAAAATTAAAAAAAAACCCACCCCCTTTTTAAGGAAAAAAAAAAATTTTTTAAATTGGGGCCAAAAAAAAATTTTTTTTTAAAAAAAATTTTTTTTTTTAAAAAGAAAAAACCCCCCGGGAAATTTTTTTTAAAAAAAAAAAAAAAAAAAAAAAAAAATTTTTTTTTTTTTTTTTTTTTTAAAAAAAAAAAAAAGGTTTTTTTTTTTTAAAAAATTTTTTTCCCAAAAAAAAAAAAAGGGTTTTTAACCCCAAAAAAAAATTTTTTTTTTTTAAAAAAAAATTTTTTTTTCCAAAAATTTTTTTTTTTAAAAACCCAAAAAGGGAAAAAAATTTCAAAAAAAATTTTTTTATTTTTTTTTTTAAAAAAAATTTTTTTTTGGGGGTTTTTTTTTGGGGTTTTGGATTTTTTTTTTTTTCCCCCCCAAAATTTTTTAAAAAATTTTTTTTGGGGGTTTTTAAGGTTTTTTTTAAAATTTTAAAGGTTTTCCCCTTTTTTTTTTAAATTTTTTTTTTTTTCCCCGGTTTTTTGGGTTTTAAAAGGAAAAGGGGTTTTAAAAAATTTTTTTAAAAAAAAGGAAAAAAAATTTTTTTTTTTTTTTTTTTTTGGGGGCCCCCCGGGTTTTTTTTTTTGGGAAAATTCCCAAATTTACCTTTTTTAACCCGACCCCTTTTTTTTTTGGGGGTTTTTTTTTTCCCCTTTTTTAATTTTTTTTTTAAAAAAAAATTTTTTTTTAAAAAAATTTTTTTTTTTTTCCCAAAAAATTTAAAAAAAAAAAAGGGGGAAAAAAAAAAAAAAAGGGGTTTCCCCGGGGTTTTGGGGTTTTGAAAAACTTTTTTTTTCCCAAAAAAATCCGGGGGGTTTTTTTGGGGGGTTTTTTTTTTTTTTTCCCCCCCTTTTTTTTCCTTTTTTTTTTAAAAAAAAAAATTTTTTTTTTCCTTTTTTTTTTTTTTAAAGGGTTTTTCAAATTTTTTTTTTTTAAAATTTTTTTTTTTTCCCGGGCCCTTTTTTTTTTAAAAATTTTTTTGGGGGGGTTTTTTTTTTTTTTTGGGGCCCCCCCCCGGGGGTTTTTTTTTTAAAAATTTTGGGGGAAAAAAATTTTTTTTTAAAAAACCCCTTTTTTCCCAAAAAAATTAAAAGGGAAAAAATTTTTTTTTTTGGGGAAAATTTTTTTTTTTCCCCAAAAAATTTTTAAAGGGAAAGGGGGGAAAAAAAAATTTTTTTTTAAAAAAAAAAAAAAGGGGGGGGGGGGGAAAAAAAAAAATTTTTAAAAAATTTTTTCCGGGGTTTTGTCCCAAAAATTTATTTTTTAAAATTTTTAATTTGAAAAAAAAAACTTAAAGTTTTTTTTTTGGCCCCTTTTTCCCTTTTGCCCCCCTTTTTTCCCCAAAAAAGGGTTTTTTTTTTTAAAAAAATTTTTTTAAAAAAAGGGTTTTTTTTAAAAAAAAAAATTTTTTTTTAAAAAAAACTTTTTTTTTTTTAAAATTTCCCTTAAAAATTTTCCCCCCCCTTTTTTTTTCCCTTTTTTTTTTTTTAAAAAAAAAATTTTTAAAAAAAAAATTTTTTTTTTTAAAAAAAATTTTTTTTTTTTTTTAAAAATTTTTTTCAAAAAACTTTCCTTTTTAAAAAAAAAAGGGGGGGGGAAAAAAAAAAACCTTTTTTTTTGGGGCCAAAATTTTGGCCCTTTTTAAAATTTTTTTTTAAAAACCCAAAAAAAAAAACCCCCCCTTAATTTTTAAACCCAAAAAAAATTTAATTTCAAAAAAAAAACCCCCAAAAAACCCCCCAAAAAAAAAAACCCCCAAAAATTTTTTGTTTTTTTTTTAAAATTTTTTAAACCCTTGTCCCCTTTTCCTTTTTTTAAAAAAAAAGGGGGGGGGGAAACCCAAAAAAAGGTTTTTTTCCCCCTTTTTTTTTTGGGGGGTTTTTAAAACCAAAAAAAAAAAAAAAACCCCGGGTTTTTTTTTTTTTTTTTTCCCCCCCCCAAAAAAAAAAAGGGGGGGTTTAAACCCCCCAAAAAAACCCCGGGGGGGGGGGGGGGGTTTTTTTTTTTTTGGGGGTTTTGGGTTTTTTTTTTAAAAATTTATTTTTTTTTTTTTTTTCCCCTTGAAAAAAACCCCCAAAATTTTTTTTAAAAAAAAAATTTTTTTTAAAAAAAAATTTTTAAAATTATTTAAACCAAAATTAAATATATTAAAATTTTAAAAATTTTTTAAAAATTTAAAAAAAAATTTTATATATATATATATATATATATATATATATATATATATATATATATATATATATATATATATATATATATATATATATATATATATATATATATATTTTTTAAAAAAAAAAAATTTTTAAATAAAAATTTAAAAAATATTTTTTTAAAAAAAAAATTTTTTTAAAAAAAAAAAAAAAAAAAAATTTTTCCCCCCTTTTTTTTTAAAAAATTGAAAAAAAAAAAATTTTTTTGGGAAATTAAAAACCCCCCCGGAAAAAAAAAATTTTTTTTTTTTTTTTTTTTTTAAAAATTTTTAAAAAAAGGGTTTAAAATTTTTTTTTTTAAAAATTTTTTTCCCTTTTTTTAAAATTTCTTTTAAAAATTTTTTTAAAAAATTAAATTTTAAAAAATTTTTTTTTTTTTTTTAAATTTTTTTTTTTTTTTTCCTTTTTTTTTTTTAAAATTTTTTTTTTTTTTTGGGTTTTTTGGGGGGAAAAAATTTTTTTTCTTCCCCCGGGAAATCTTTTTTTAAATTTTAAAAAAAAAATTAAAAAAAAAATTTTTTTAAATTTTTTTTTTTTTTTTTAAAAAAAATTAAAGGGTGGGGGTTTTGGGGGGGGGTTTTTTTTTTTAAAAAAAAAAAAAACCCCCCCCCAATTACTTTCTTTATATTTCGACAATTGCATACGCAAATCCCCCTTTTTAAAAAAGGGTTTTCCAGACCTCCAAGCGTTTCATGATGGTATGCTGTAGAATTTAACTGTTGGATCCCTAATAGTTTACAAAAAATTTTTTAAACGTGCTAGACATAACTTCCCAAAACCCTTTGGGCCGTTAGGATTTCACAAGGTAACCCCTATCGTAGTATAAAATTTTCTACGAATGCCTTTTTTACTGTTTTAGCTTTCCTTATCCTCTATTGGATATCCTTCCCAAAAATTTGTTAAGTCGCACTGAAGCGTCAAAATGTATTTTTTATTTTACTATCCTCAGGTAGAGGGGGCCACAAGGTCAAGTACAACCTTTTCGAATGCCGATTTAGCCGTACTTGTTATTACCATTGGTACCTTCTTCGGATTTGAACCTTTATACCTTTGGCAATTATCACAGTTTTTGACAAAGTGGCTTACGTCTCCTTTGAGAACTGCCCAAAAAAAATTGTTTCCTTATATTTTGTACATGCGTTGTACCCCGCATGACCACCTGTTGGTAACGTGTGAAAATCATTTAAAATTATATGTCTTAATTTTTTTTCTGTTATACGTTCCGCATCCCCAACTATATTTATTTTTATAGTCAGTTCTAACATATGCGATTTACATTTACTTAAATAAATTTAAAAAAATTCCCGCACTTTCTGCATTTTTTAATATAAATATTTCCGGAATATTATTTTCTATGCACCATTTGTCCAGATGTCTCAACGATGTACCCAAGTCATACGCTGATCGATTTTTCTGGTAAAAAAACCCTAGTTTGTGAATTCACATTATAAATAAAATTATCACAGTACTGGTAAAATTGCAATTTTTTTAAATTTTGCAAACTCTGTTTTAGACACTACTTTTAATTCAATCGGGTCATTGGGACGTTTTAAAACCTCGGCTACAACAGGGTGATCAAGCCTATCGCCTCCGGTCTGTACGTCTTTTGTCTCCACGGTTGTGGTTAGTTCTGGTTTTGACACAAAACCCGCTCTATCTCTAACTTGAGCTCTAGTTAACACATTCACACTCTCACATATTTTTTCATTCATTCCTTTTAAGTCTTTAGATTCTATAACTATACGCGATAGTGCGTCTGCTGTCACATTTTCTGAACCTTTGACATAATGTACCGTAAAATGGTACTCTTCTAATATTAACCTAAATTTCGTTAATCTGCTTGACGGATTTGTCAAATTAAATAAATAAATTAACGGACGATGGTCGGTTAAAATTTTAAACTTTCTGGCATAGAGATATGGCCTGAAATGCTTTACTGCCCATGTTATCCCGAGCAATTCTCTCTCTACCGTCGCATAAAGCCTTTCTGCCTTATTTAATGTTCTGGAAGCAAAGGCGACCGGTCTGTCATTTGAATTTGACAAAACCGCACCTAATGCGTATCCGCTAGCATCTGTTCTGAGCACAAACTCGTTTTCTTCTGAAAAATCTGGATATTGTAACAAGGAGGCTTTGCCAACGCCTGCCTTAGTGTTTCGAATGCATGTTTACACTCGTCTGTCCACTGAAAAGTTTTGCCTTTACGACTCAGACTATTTAACGGTTGGGCTATTTCTGCAAAATTCCTAATGAACTTCCTATAGTAATTAGCAAATGCGACAAATCGCTTTACCTCCTCCGTAGTTTTTGGAACTGGATAATCGACCATAGCTCGAATTTTTTCTGGGTCTGGTGAAACACCATCTGCCGATATGATATGTCCTAGATAGAGAATTTCCTTCTTTAAGAATTCGCATTTTCTCGGATTAAGCTTTAAGTTTGCTTTCCTGAGTCCCTGAAAAACTTTTAGCAAATTCCTGTTATGATTTTGTAAAGAGTTACCAAAGACAATTAGATCGTCTAAGTAGACAAAGCATGATTCATAGTTTAATCCAGCCATTGTCACTGTCATGAGCCTGGAGAATGCACTTGGGCTAATTTTTAGACCCATAGGCAGTCTTTTCATCTGGAATTGTCCTCTCTCTGTCATAAATGCTGTGCACGGTCGGCTTTTAGGATGTAACTCTACCTGGTAGTATCCTTGCGCTAAGTCTAAATGAGAAAAATATATTGCTCCGGACAAGGAGTCCAAAATCTCAGTAATGTTTGGCAATGGAAACTTTTCGTCATCCCTTAACTTTTTATTGAGCATCCTGTAGTCAATCACTACCCTATGTGACTTAACACCATTACTATCTGCTTTTTTCGGCACAATTAGCAAGGGTGAGGACCATTCCGACCTTGTTTCCTCAATGATGCCTTTTCGTAACATTTCGCCGATTTGTTTATGTATCTCCTCTTTTTGTGCATGTGGTAATCTGTATGGCTTGATATATACAGGTTGTGCATCTTCTTTTAGCCTTATTTTTTGCTGATAGGCATTGGTTACTGTTAAAGGATCTTCATCTAAGTGAAAAATGTCTGCATACTTAACACAAATGCTATGGATTGAGTCACTTTCTTCGATATTTGCTGAAGGTGTCTGTATTAGATTAAGCACTTTTTCTACCCTTTGGACCGATATCTCACTTTTTCAAACTTGCACACATCGTAATCTGTTAGTTTATTTAGCTTTGGCTGAAAATTTTTTACCCTAATTTCTCGTTCGTTTACATTCATTATTCGTACCGGAATTTCGTTATTTTCTGGTTTTACTAAGGTACTTGCTACAATTACTCCCTCACATATTAAATCATTCATCACAACGCATTCATCTCTTTCATCCGTGTAACAATATTATACTTCGCATCTCGGGGAATAATAGTATAATAATCATATTTGGATTGTAGTGGCACTACATTTTGTATCCCATTCTTATTTTTTAAAGAAATTGAAAATGTTTCGTAATTAATTATTGCTGAATATTTAGAAAGAAAATCTACACCTAATACTCCCTGTATATGAGAATCGAAATTTTTTACGACAACAAACTTATTGGAAAAATTTTCATTCTTAATTGAAAAATTAATTTCTGTGGTACCGATAGATAATGTGGATCCGGCTATTCCTTGTATTTTTAGTTTTTCTCTAGTGTTTACTATTTCATTATTAATTAAAGAGTTCTCAAAAATACAAGAAATGCTCGCACCTGAGTCAATTAAAAAGAATAATATTCTTCCATTATAATTAACACTTATGTAATTTAATGCGTTTATATTGTAACTTGATACCTTGTTATTTTCGTGGGGCACGAAAAACTGCCTTACGTTTGAACTTGAATTATCGCTACTGTAAGCACAATAAACCCGGGTCGCCGGTTTGTTTCGACCTTGCGACCTCGATTACATTGTGTATACCTGTTGTTTTTATTTAGATTATTGGTTTTTGGTAATTTTGTTTTTAAAACGTAATTAATCACTAAGGTTTGCCCATGATCGTCGATAAGACTGCTATATAACTCAATTGCGTCAATTAACTGTTTAGTGCTATTTTCCGTGTTGGTAAATCAAATTTTTCCGCCATATTTATTTTCTCGGTATTACTATTATTTTTTAATTGTTCAGTTGGGTTATTTTCCTTAACTAAATCTTTTAGTCTTTCGTTCAGGAGAGAACGCGATTTAAAAAGGTGAGATTCAATAGCTTTATTATAATCTGAATATGATTTTTTAACGTTTGGGTCGTCAATAGCAGATGCTTGGACCTCTTTTTGTATATTATGAAACTTATTTTCTAACTTCCCTACTTCTAGAATTAAATTATTTACTCTAACTAAATCTATTCGGCGCTCTTTTGGCTCTTTTTTTTTATAATGTCGCACAATTTAACCGAGTCCTCGTATATGCTTTTTAGCGAATTAAATACCATAATATTATAATAAAATTAAAAAATAATAATTTTCAGACTAATAAAATGTTCTCTGAGAGCACTTGAGCGTCGAGCAGACTTTAACACAATGTTCATAAAAAAATATACAAATAATAATAATAAAATTTTTTTTTCCTAATAACTTACATACTATACTGCTGTCTGTGTTCTGGGTTGAGGGTTGATCCTTGCTGTGGGGTTATGTCCAACGCTGTTCAGTGTTCTGGTTCTGGGACTTCTCAAACTACGCTGGGTTCTGCTGCTGGAGTTTTGAAGTACATACTTCTGGAGAGATTCTTCTTAAGTTGCTTTCGATAGGTCTGCTTTATTTTTAGTAGAAACAACAATACAACAACAACTGTCAATATATATAGTAGAACTCTTACATCGGTAGGCACTTGGATGCTTTCTTGTTCCACGATGAAATTTGAATTGACTACTCCAGAGTCAGTAATTTCCGCATGTTTGGAAGATGATTTGCCCATATTAGCGTCTATTTACCATATCACTGGACGGTATGCACTTTTTCTGACTTCTCAACATGTAACTGGTAGGGTCGCCATGTGGTGTACTTCTGCTTTGTACTTGGTTCGTAGTATCTGGTACACGTCAAGAAGTCAAACAAGAGACTTTGTATAAAACATACTTTAATATAAAAATACAAAAATAGTATAAACTTATCTTACTGCATCTAAATGCATCTAAATATATCTAATAATATCTAATCGTATCTAATCTTAATATTATATATATATATATATATATATTTAAACATTAAACAAACATCATTTAATATACACAGTTTACAATAATATATCAGTATTGTTATATAAACTAATATTTAAATAATAACATAACATAATATAAGTACCTGTTAGCCTTCACGGTCAATGGCTTTGATACGTGCAATAGACTGATGACCTAACAAGTACTAGGAACTAACCTTAGCCTTTTGTCATGAATCCATTACAAACTCAAACCTAGAACTATTATTATTATAAGCTAAATCGCTTTTATTGGTATACATATAAATTTCTGAGTCATTAGTCATATTGTTAACACGGGAAGTCAAATTCATCCCGTAGGATGAGGGGAAAACCCGCCTTCCACCCGGTGAACCAGGATAGTTATTCACCGCCCCATTAATGTGACTTGATGAAAATTGTGGGCGATTCGTGCCGGATGGAAAATTCATTTCATGAGCTACAAAAGCTTCAGATGTAGGAGGGTGCATGCTAAAAGATTTATAATTTTCCATAACGGAAAATTAATAAAAGAAAATTTATTAAGATTTTTAAAAAGGAGTAGAATTTGGCACTTACAAGAAGATTTTAAGGAAATGGGAAAAGTCTTTAGTTTGTTTTAAGAGCTCTTTACAAAAGATTAATAAAAACTTAAAACTATTATTTACAAAAGTTTTCCCTAAAACTAAATAAATCAATTTTGCTTTAACAAATTAATTTTGTTAAATGCCTAACTATTCTTTAGCATCTAAAGTCCTACTTGTGCTTTTTAATGTTTTTCACTCACGAAAAGTGCGGGAATTTTCACTGTGTCTTTCCACTAAAGTTTTAAAAACACTAACACGTCTATTTAGTCCGTGGTTGATAGTGATTATTAGAATAAATGAGTTTTAATTAATTTTGATCAATTACAATGAATTTACCAAAAGTTAATTAATACTTAATAGCTAATGACTAATTAAAAATTGAAAGCTTATTTGCTTTTTTAAAACGAGTTATACCTCTAAATAACTGGTTTTATTTCCTAAGTCAGTTCAAGATAAAAATTAAAATAAAGTTGCTAATTAAAGTGTAATCACTCAAAATAATTAATAAAAATCAAAAATGTATGCTTTAAACCTTAAATTAAACCAGCTATTTTTCAAACTGTTACAAGTTTGACAAAAATTAAGGTTATATCAAAATTTAAATCTACTTTCAATTTTCAAAAAATAAATTAAATTTTAAATACAATTAATGAACACTTATGATCTAAGATTAATGTTAAGGTTAAAATTAGCTCAGAATGGCTAATTACAAAAATAAAAATTAACAAATGCTGATTATGTCTTATTAAAGACTTACAATATTATTAAAAATATAAAAATAAGAAAAATGAAGTTTTTCTTAACAGTTTTTAAATTTGGAAAATATTTACAAAGAAAAAGTCCAATCAGGTTAAATGTCTTTACAAAAAGCTCTCGGACTTAGCGCGGCTTTTAATTTTGCACAAAACTAAATCAGCTATTTGCAAAGAAAATGTCTATTTCGGGAAAGTGCCGGTGCGTGCGGGCCGGATCTTGACTGAGAATCAGGAGCAAATCACTTAACATTGATTAATCAGAAATTATCTTTGGCTTGCGTTTTTTCTTTGTAAGTTTTAGAGATCTATCCCAAACTATTCTCCCGGACTGACCAACAATTATGGACCAGCTGGATTTCGTAGGGGCTCGGAAAACTTTAACGGATTTTTAAGAAGGAAAGCTTTTACCTTTGGAACGATAGAGCACTATCCCAGTTCCTGAGTACGGTCGTAGGCAGATCACGTACTCCGCGGACTTTCCTGTACCTCTTAATTACCGATAAGAAAAACGCGTCGCGATAATTTTCTGTATAACTCCACTTCTTCAGGAAAGGAAATTCCGTCAAATACCAACTGGCTTTTGGAACGGAATGGCCAATCCACAAGTACTGATCCCCTTTTTCACCTAGTTAGTGTATCGTCTAGGGTATATTATAGGCAATGCAGTAGGCGCACCGATCAGCACTGAGGTCTAACTTCGGACGTTAGAGGGCTGAGAGACTCTCTGTACAACTATCTTCTCGAATCTCTTCGAAGTCTCTTCACTTTTGCCTAAAACACGGTCATTTTATTTGTTTTGGCACTTACTAACTGCGTAAAAAACCCTTTCGACCAATCACGAGCCTTTGTCCACGCCCTGATTTTTGATTCCTGAAAGGCTTTGTTCTATTAGCAAATTTTGATGATTTTTTATAGATACGCGACCCTTAATTTCCTAATTAGTCGCGAACCCATTAATCTTAATTCGCGTACCCTATCTTAAAATACGCGTTTTATTGATACCCAAACGGTAAAGCCAACCCTGAGAAAATCCCATGAAGAATTTAGATTTCCCGACGGCTTTTCCGCGAAGGAGGGTGGTTTACGGGATTTTTTACCCGTGTATTATTAAGATTAAAAGTTTATTTTAAACCCTAGAGAATTAAACTATGATTCAAAATAATCCGGTTTCCTAGGTCTAACTTAATTTGAAAAGAAAAAGAAAATCGGTTCATTATTTTTCACGCAATAAACGAATTTCCAACATGAACCCCTTCGTTTCGGTAATTCCCAATTTAGACGCGCTGAGAAATTTTCGGCGATCGAATGACTCATGGGCACGCCCCCTTAGGAATCACGCGAAACTTTAAGGTAACAAACTTAAAAGCATAATTAGTGAATTATTAGATAAGATAAGTGATTTATAATTAGTTTTAAATGTTTATATGTAAATTGGTCTTGTTTTTAATAATACGGGGGTTAGAAAAATAAAATAGAGACTTGGAAAAACTTGTTTTTGCAACACCCCCTCCCCTAGACACGCGCCCACGCCAACCTCGAACAAATGCTTTCGCTGTCAGGGGTATCCCTATATGCTGTATTGTAAAAGGTCTGCGTTGGTATTATCACGCGCCTAGTTGAATGTTCCACTTCATCTAGTAGGGTCTCTAATTCAGGGTCTATCTCCTGATTTTCCTGGATTTCAATTGTGGGAACCTCTAGATTAGGTTCGGGATTAGGGATTTCTGGGTTAGCAGACTCAGCGACAGGGCCTGCTTCCTGGTTAGATCCGAGAAGGGATTCTACATCAGAGTCCGTATCTGATTCCGGCTCTGCGACCGGTGCGGTTTCCCATTCGGATAATTCTGACTCTGAAGTCAACTCGTCATCTGAGTCGTAGCTAACGAAATTCCCTGGTCTAGCAGGTCTAATGTCATCTAAGTGTATATTTGCCTGCTTGCCATCTACTAGAATGTCATATGTTGTGTCGGAAGTTTTTTCTATAACCTCATAGGGTCCTGCCCAGGCTGGTAAGAAAGCCCCTTGCTTTCTTTGCCTGACATTAACCTTATCTCCGGGATTAAAGGAGACTATAGGCTCTGATTCATCATGATATTCCTTCATTTGATATTCCCTTTGTTTTCTGGCTATTTGTTTATTGCGCTCCTTGCGCTGTTGGGCGTTTAATTGTTTTCGAACCTTAGGCCATTTTCGGTGCCATGTACCCGGTAAAGGTAGCTGAAGGGCCTTGGGTAGTACCTCCTCCCAATATTTAGGTTCACGCTCATGCAAAAGCACCCTAATAACCCTTTTTTCTTGAACGCGCCTCTCGACAGGATTAGCCTGTTGGTGGAAAATGGCAGAAAACAATTGTTGTATATTATTTTTCTCGCAGTACTGGCGAAGTTTTTCGCTAAGGAAAACGGATCCCTGGTCGGACACGATAGTCTCGGGAACTCCGTACCTTGCGACTATTTCCTCGTCTAAGAATTTCACGACGTCGGCGGCTTTTAAAGCAACGAAGCTTTTAGCCTCCACCCATTTGCTAAATACATCCTCGCATATTAATATGAATCTGGAACCGGTCCTGGCGGCGGCGGGAGTATAGGGACTTAACACATCCAACGAGAGCATTTGGAAAGGATGTTTTGGCGTGCGCGCGTGCATTGGAGCTTTTGATTGCCTCTGTTGCGTTTTGCAAACAGAACAAATAATACAATTATTTATATATTTGGTAATATCCGCCTTTAAATGCGCCCAGAAATATACCTCGGAAATTCGGCGATATGTTTCGTCTATTCCGGGATGTGCCGCGTCTTCTGAATCGTGGTATGTATGAATGACACGGTCTGTCAATTTTCGGGGCACTACTATCCTGTCTCCATATGTGCATTTGCGCCATAGCAAATCGTCGTAAACATCATAATATTTTTTAATTTTGCGTTCTTCTGCTGAAGAAGGCGCCTGAATTTTGAGTACATTCACAATTTCCTTAAGCCTCTGTATGTGCGGGGTAGATTTTTGTACTTCTATGATTTTGTCCTGCAATTCTCCGATATTGACCACACTAACCTTGGCGCCATCATGTCGATCAGGCTCTCGGCTACTCGGTGGCAGCAGTCTGTCAACATCGGGCTGGTCGGCGTAATCAATATCGGGTGTCGGATTGCGGCTCATAAAATCACAGAGTTCGTTATCTTTTGCAGATACGTGTTCTATTTTGAAACTATACTCTTGTAGTTGTAAAGCCCACCTTGTTAGTTTGGCCTTACTATCTTTAAATTTGTCTAACCAAGTAAGGGCTTTACTGTCAGTCCTTACTATGAATGGTTCGTCCTCTAAGTAGGGCCTAAAATATTTTATTGCCCAGACTAAGCAGAGGCATTCCTGTTCATTTATGTGGTATTTCTGGGTAGTGTCCGAAAACTTAGCGCTAGCGTGTGAAATGATCCGCCGTTGACCATCCACTTCCTGGTAAAGACAGGCGGCCATGCCATTGGAACTAGCGTCTGTTTGCAAAATGAATTTCTGGGAGTAATCGGGACGATGCAGTGGTTTGCAGTTTATGATAGCGGTTTTGGTAGCTTGGAAAGCCTTTTCCTGGTTTGCCGCCCATTCGAACCGTTTCCTCTTTTTAGTAACTCCGTTAAGGGAGCCGTGTGTGAAGTCAGGTTTGGCACATATTCCCTTAACCAGTTGCATAGACCTAAAAAGCTCTGTAATTGCTTTTTTGTCTTTGGCTGTTGGAATTCTTTTATCTTATCATAATGCTTTTCTAGGGGATAAGTTAAATCATCGCCCTTTATATGGTGTCCAAAATATTCCAGATCATTTGTGAAAAGTTGACACTTTTTTCCAGAGACTTTTAGGTTATGTATTTGGAGCCTTTCAAACACTAGTTTTAAATGCTCCAGGTGATCTTCAGCTGTGTTGCTATATATGAGGATGTCGTCCAAGTATACGATGACAAATTTCTGTATGTAACCTACCAGAACCTCGTTCGCCATTAACTTTTGAAAAGTCGAAGGCGCGTTTTTTAACCCGAACGGCATAACGTTGAATTGATACGCCGCTCCGTCGGGTGTGGTAAATGCTGTGATGGGTTTGGACTCCTCATCCAGAGGGATCTGCCAATAACCCTTTTTCAAATCTATGAGGGAAAAGTACTTCGCCTGCGCTATATCTTTCAGGCAGTCTTGCACCCTCGGTAATACTGCGGATTCGTCCACAGTTATATTATTAATTTACCTGAAATCGGGAGGGGCCCCCCGGGGGAAGAAGCGTACGGGGAGACTGTAGGCTCTATTATTCCTTTTCGTCTCATCTCCTCAACTTCTTCATAGAGAATATTGCGCTTTCGGGGATTTAGGGGATAACACCTCCTATTAATTATTTTATTTTCTTTTACTACTATTT
>JAHBCN010013036.1:0-25380 GCA_019359885.1 Listronotus oregonensis
ATAATGATATATCAATTATGAATAATAAAATAATGAAAATTTCAAAGGAAATAGCAGTGAGAAAAGTAAGGCAATTTTAACTATCTTTTAGATGATTTCCACAATGTTTGTTTATTTCTGGGGGATTATTAAAAAGAAATAAGGTTCATTCTTTTAAAGAATCAAAATTATTAATTACTGGGCAGACCAGGCACATTTTAATATATACAGGTCCCTCTAATTGAATGAAAGAAAGTACAATTTTATGCAAAAAGCTTCTTTTGCTTTTTTTTGTATTTGTTTAAAAAGAAATTAGATTTTTAATTTCTTAAACATACATTATCAACTTTTTAAGTTCGACATACTGTAGACACATTTTTAACGGTTTAATTTTTTACAATTTACTCAGGTACCAAAGGTTACTAAACATTTTTAACCACTGTAATTCTGTCTCATGAATGTTTGTTATTAGTAAAAAGTATATGCCTAAAAAGCAGTTATAAAAATTTTCACTTTTTAATATACAGCCGGGAATCTTAGAATTAGATTAAACTCATTTAAATTATCTTGCCCTTCTTTTATCACAAAATTGGTGATTTGAAAATTATTTTAAAAAATCTTGTTTTTATTTTATTTACAAAGATTTTTGGTAAAAATACAAACCTCACAAAAATATCGACCATTTAAATAGAAGGTTTTTCTTTCCGTATTATATCAGATGATATAAAATCCAATATTACACAATAATTTTAAATATTTTTAGGTAGATGTTTAATAACCAACAATTCTGTGCAAAAAAAAAAGTGAATGCTTGAATTTGACATTTGATGATGTCAATTTTATAGATAGTAACAAAGAATTATGGAAGTCCGGCACTGACCTACTATTCATTGCGCAAACTCCGCGGGCCAACCCTTTCCCGCTGCCCTGCACGCCTGGACAATTTTGTTCTACAGTATTGGGCACCTTTAAAGTTCCTCGAGGTAAGCATCACATTACAATATTTTGGGGAATGGCCGCTCATGACGGTTATTTTCATAGTGAGCCGGACATTTTTTGATCGAATAGGCCATAATATTGGGCTTTCATTAACCTTCAAACTTTCTTGGTTCCTACGAGCACGGAGCAAAGTTTTTTATTACTCATATATTTAAGGTGTAAAAGGTACATTTTTACTGTATATTTTAAAATGGTGCTTGTTTTTGCAATATTTTAAGCCTGAAACGTAATTTTTTAATATCTGTATAAAACTGGTATATTTTTTCTAATTATATCTTTATGTTTACCTTTGTTTAATAAATATTACTTTTTTATAATTACGTGACACATTGATGTATTAATGATGCCTAAGTATAATAAAAATAAATAAAAGTTTTTAAATATAGCCTTTTGGCGATAAGAAATAAATAAAAGCAAAAATCATTTATACAACTAAACAATTCATTTTTGTATTCTACTATAAGAACCTACAATGCGCAGTCTACTACTAATTTTTTCAATAACATTTTTTTCTTGGTATTTTACAAGCACGACATGTAAAGCACACATTGTTCCTTGTCTTTTTTGTCCTCAACCTAAATGTGTATATGGAGAACTACTGTACCGTCCACCATGTCCCTGTTGCTGTCCACAGTGCGTAAACGTTACTGTACCTGGTGGTAAGTATACCAACGAAACGTTTGATTGTCAGTGTACAGCATGGCTATATTTGTGGCTTTCCGTATTTAAATATTTTTATATTATATTTAGTTTGGTTTCCTGCGAAAAATAGTTAGAAGACTTCGAAAAATATGAGTTATTGCTCATTTGACGCGGAATGCAAATTTAAAAAATGGGTTTTAAGGATTTTTTCTGCCAATAAAAATTGCAATTGTAATTAAAAAAAACGAAAAGAAAAACGATTTCGATTTTTGATGATAACTTAAAAACCATAACAGATAGCGAAAATTGCAAAAAAGATTCTTGAAGGAAAGAACATTTTTGATAAAAAAGTCTCAACTGCTGGAGTTCTATCTCCATGATTTATAATTATAATTTAATGCTGAAAATGGGTCTCCACGCTCGGCGTCAAAACTGAGTACGTCACACTAAATAATTTTTTTCGGGTATTAAATATGAATTTGAAAAATTAAAAAAAAATTATGATGTATTCAGAACACTTTCAAGAATTTATTTCTGTTGAAAATTTAACTTAAAGTTAATTCTTCAACAAATTAGACAACTGTTAATTAACAAAACTGTTTTCAACTTTCGTCTCCATTGTACAGGGTTATTCATTTTAAAGTAAACAGGACTTTATTTTTGAACTTCCCTGTATTTTTTTAAAAATTGAATATATTCATTTCGTGTATTTTTTTCCGTAGTATATAATGTAATCAGGAAAACATTTGAAACAAAAACAAAAGAGTTACAGCATGAGGGACGTATTTTTTAAATGGAATACCCCGTATATGTTTACATCAATAGATAGAGATTTTCACGAGGAATTCGGTGATATAGGGTTTGCTGGGTTTATTTCCTGCGGTTCTGCTGCAATTGTCTAAAAACTGCATGATACTAGTTTCACCTGAAAATACCTGGCTGCCACAGGTTACAGGTGCCTATTTGTCAAAGTCAAAAATTTTAAAAATACGTTTATTACTTTTTGGAGTAGTTTTATAATAAGGTTTTCATCAGGAGAACGGCTTCAAATTATAACTCTCTATTATAAATGTGGAGAAAACGCCAGGGTAACACAACGAAGATATGTTGCAAATTTCCTCCGAAATATATCAGTAAAAACGATTTTAAAACTGAAGGTCTTATTCGAAGAAACAAAATCGATACGTATTAGAAAAAGGACTTCAATGAAAAAAAGAAACCGGGATCGAGCTATTCTAAATTATTTTACTTTGTATCCCATGAAGTCAATTACTGACGCAGTTAGATATTTGAGGTATGGTCCTGCAAGAAGAAGACTAACCTATGCGACGGTTCAGAGAATACTCTAATATTTTAAGTACCTTCCATATCACGTTAATCCAGTGTAGCATTTACACGTAAACAAAAAGGAACTTCGCTTTCAATTTGTTTCCCAAATTTTAATCCATGAACAAGATAAAGATCCTACTCTGTTTCAAACGATTCTATGGACGGATGAAGCTACGTTCACTACATCGGGAATGTTTAACCAGCGCAATACGCACAGCTGGGCAAGACAAAATCCCAGGAAATTTTGAGAGATTAAATACCAAGGGAGGTGTTCTCTCCATATCTTGTGTGGTGTGCTTCACAATAGAATTGTCGGGCCAATATTCTATTAGAGATCTTTTACTGGAGAAAGATATCTCAATCTTCTTGAAAACGATATTGAGAAGAATTGCCACTCGAAACGTATCGCAAGATAATTTGGCAACAAGACGGAGCGCTGTCCCATGGTGTTCGTCAAGTTGTGCAGTATCTCAATCGCCAATACAATTAGTGGATTGGACGTTATGGCACTATTAGATGGCCACCTTATAGTCCAGATATTACAATTTTGGACACTTTTCTATGGAGTCACTTAAAGAATGTCGTCTACCAAAATGGGAACACAAACACGGAAAAAATGAGAGGAAAAATTGTAAATGAAATGAATCGTCTTAACCAAGAACCTCAAATAATATCGGCGAGCTTAGAAAGGCTAAGGGGGGGCTATAGATCAAGTTTCGAAAATAACGGGGGTCATATAGAACATTTAAATTATTAGTAATATTATTATAATAATAATAGGTCATCATAGCGATACATAGTTGCCAGGATTTAAAAAATAAGTTTTGACCAGTGGTTTTAACCAGTTTTAGACGGTTAAAACCAATTTTGACCACTGCCCTGGTCTAAATCGAAAAAAAAGTGTTTTTTTTTGCAACCCTGTTTTGTACACCTATTTTTTGGAAACCCTGTTCTTACCTTACTTTTTTTTGTTTTAGAAGTAGGGGAACTATGCTCATTTTTTAATGGAACATTGACCAGAAAATGTAAAAAGGGTTTAATATGCCTCAATAATTATTGTGACATATGGATAACTATTGGATAAAAGAAATGTAATTTTGGAGTTACTTTTGATTAAAGAATAAATATTAATAAAAATATTATGTACTAATTAAGGCAGTTTTATTTGTGGTAAGATACTTTTAAAAAATGTCAAAAATAGGGGTTAATCAATTTGATTGATGAAGCCTTGCCGCCTGGGCATGCGAAAAACCGCATGAGAGGAAAAGAAAAACGAAAGTATAACTTTTCTCTCTCGCCCCAACATGCTAACTGGTCGGTGGGAGAGGTATAAACCCCGCTCTGCGTGCTGATTGTTTGGCCTTTCTCTGTTAAATAATTAGCACTTTAAGCGAGAGAGAAGGGTTATAGTTTCTTTCTTCTTTTCCTTCCATACGGGATTCTGCGGAAAAACAGCAAAAGTCAAAAAATTAATAGCAAAAAATCAGTCACTAAAGAAGTATAAAAATGACAAAAAATCTTTATTAAAATATCGATATCTGTCATGTATAAAAGTCATGCATTCATTTCGGAATATCTCGAAAACGGTTCTTACGATATTTTTTAAAACCAATGCAATATAAATAAAAGTATTAGAAATTCAGATCTATTTTCTTAAATAGAGTTGATCTGAATGTTTAGAGGGTGGTAATATACCACTGCACCTAGACCTCAGTATGTCCTTTGTGCTTCCTCTTGTAGGCGGGAGATTTATTACTGCGTCGTCCAACCTATTGATTTGAAATAGTTGACAACGTCTTTATGTGAAATCTCCCTAATTTCGGCCAATAATGGCCAGTTCGTGCCCAGCATGGAGTTCCGTTTAAATGTGAGGGCGGACAATCGCAAAGAATGTGTTCCACGGTTCATTTTCTTGTTCACAGCCTCTACATAATCCTGTGTCCGTTAGACCCATTTTAAATAGGTGTCCTCGTAGCCCGCAGTGGCCAGTTACAACACTCGTTAGTGTTCGAGGTTCCTTCTGGACATCATAAGGTTTTTTTTCGCTATTAGCTTGTCTGGATAGCTGAGCATTATTTTTGCAAGTGCAGTTCGTAGTATCATCCCATTTTCCTTTAAATAGTCGATGGGAGTATTCTTTAATGATGTCTTTAATCGCTGTTGTTGTCAATTCAGTGGTGGGGACGGGTCCAACTAGTTTCGTCCGCAGCCGCCTGGCCAGCGAGTCAGCGGTATGATTACCTTTAGATATGTCATGGACCTTGATCCAGGCTAGGTTGACCACATTATTTAAAGAGATGTTAGTCAGGGCTTGATGTCATTCTAGTACAAGTCCCGAAGTAATGCGTGGTCTTTTTCAGGGCTAGTAATGCTTGCCCACTGTCTGTATAAATACAGAATGTATGGTTAGCGATGTTGCGTCTTTTAATTTCATAAGCCGCTATGGTTATGGCTGTCAGTTCGGATTGAAGCACACTGGGTTCGGCGCCCATTGTCCATCTGATTTTCAGGTTTATGGTTGGTGAGTATATGCCACAGCCTATGCCCACCCTGGTCTTAGAGCCGTCAGTGTACAGGCTAATGGTTCCTTTCGACTTGCCTTTTATTGGTATGGTTCCCTTTATGTTGATAGTGGAGCAATAAATTGTTGTTAAATAGATATTGAAAGTTTACTAAGTCTGCTTGTTATTAAGGAATAGTGTACCTACACGATTTTATTTTTTTTACGTTACCGCCCTTATGGAAAGAGTATTTTAGGACTAGGTGGGGCCAAAAAGTGTAAAATAGTGTAAAATATAACTGAATAACGAACAGATCTCATATGTTGTGTGTACACTCTCCTACAAAAATAATATTTTAAGCATTGAGAATCTCTCTTTTGGTAAAGCCAACGAACTCAAGGACTAGAATTAACGCAACGCCAGTTTGTAGGCCGGGTGTTTGGTATAGTGATCTCTTTGTTTTTGTTTTGGATAAACGTAAACAAATTGCCAGATCTCAAAAATCAAAATCAGGAAATTGACTTAAAAATGTAATAAAAGTATTCAAAAATGTTAGTTTTTGTGTTAATATAGGCAACATCGATTTAAAAAATAAACATTTATTGATATGACAGTTCCACGCAATCCACGACCTCATTGCACCAGCAACCAGCAACATTGGAGATCTGACTCTATAAATATCGGATGATTCAAGGTTGATTGGGCAGGTCGGATATTCTTTTAATAAAAATTATATGAACTCAGATATTGTAAAGCACTTCGAGGTCATTTTATCTCTTTCTATTAGATTGAATTATTTAACAATGCGTTTTGTAAACTGATTTGATCAACAGCATCTAAAGTAAATGACACTCTACGTCACTTCAGATAATAAACAAAAACAATTTTTCGACGTTAAAAATATTTTTTAACAATAAATGGCGCAATGCCATAAACACAAAAAAAAGTTAATATTTCCAATAAGGGATGTTTAAAAGCGGATTTTGTTCTCATGTATTTATTTATACTTCACCAGTTTCAAAAGTAACTAATCTTAAAGGTGTTTGTTATTCGGAAATAGTCTACACTATTTTATTTTTTTTAGTAAAGCATTTATTGTCCAGCGGATTATTTAAAACTAGGTGTTTATTATTAGACTCTTGTGTAAACTAGTCCTCATTTAATTACACCAGCTCTTAAGTGAGTGAAATAATTTTACCACACAGCGCTGTACTTACAAAAAGTGTAAAATATTGTATACTATTTCTGAATAACAAACAGTCCTTTATAAAGCTTAAAAACTGGGATGTTTTCCTTGAGTTCGTTGAGTGAAAGTCAGTAAAATACGCAATCAAACACGCGGCGTGTAAACAAAACGAACATAAATAATCACAAAACACGAAAGAACAAAGAACACAGGTTAGTGAGGTTATGTCATCTGGACTAGTGATGGGATAATTCGAATTAAAAATAATCGATAATCCGATTATTGAAATAATCGCTATCATGCGATTATTCAGATTTAATTTAAATTACGAAAAATAACCTGATTCCACAGAATTTATTACGCGTCGCGAAAAAATAACAAATAAGATTTATTATTTTAATAGTAAAGTATATATTTATGCAAATAGGGAGGACAACTTAATTATAAAAAAGGTAAATTTTACTTAGCGGGCCCACGGCCGATTTTATTAAAATATTGTATACAGGGGTTTTTCGGGCGCTTATCACGAATCTGAAGTCATATTTTGTCGGACTCTGCTAGTTTTTGAGTTATAACGCCTCACTTGAACCTAACCTCACACCTGCACAAACTCCTAAAATTCCTCCTTCTTAAAACTGATTACACCCAAAATGGAAGATTTTATGGTAATATACTTATTATTTTATACGATAAATTTAATTTTACCTTAATTTGACAATTTTTTAAAAAAAAAAACACAACAAGCTCCAAAAAATAATATTTTTACTTTTATAAATGTCAACAAAAGTGTCAAGGTAGGTAATTTAGACAATTTTATGTTGGTACACCAGGGACCCATGAAACAATTGAATGCGCTTAATTTTTAAATTTAAATCGCGAAAAATTAAAATAATTCAAATTTATAAAGTAGGCCATTCGATTGTTCCGCGGGTCCCTGGCGTACCAACATAAAACAGTCTAAAATCTCTAGACAACTAACCACAACTAACCACAACATTTCAATAAAATCGGCCGTGGGCCCGGTAAGTAAAAAATTATGGCAAATGGAAAATTTACTTACTAAAATAATAATAGTAATAATAATATATATTATACAGTGTCAAAAAAGTCCCGAATCCGCGTTGACAAATTATTAAGGGGATCCCGGACTTTTTTGACAAACTGTATATAATATTTAGTGTTTGTGTTTAGTTACATCGAAATCGAGTTACATATTCATTCAGAAATCAAAAATTTAAAATTCAAACGATTAAAAAAATAAAATAATTATATAATTCGAATTATCAAATAATCCGATTATTGAAATCATTGATAATTCAATAATTCGATTATGCCCATCACTAATCTGGACAAAACACCGCTGAGTGATCCAATGTTGCCAGTTCAGTCTGTATACAACCATTGTTTACAAGAACTATCCCGCCCCCCGCTGTGATGATGTTAATGCCAAACAAAGTTTGTTTACTTTAATTCTAGTCATTGAGTTCGTTGGGTAAAGCATATTCGATCTTATTTTAGTTCATTCAAAACGCCAGTACGTTTTTTGGATTGCTGATTCCGAATTCTGGGGTCCCGCGGCTCGGAAATTTTAGCATCACCCCTAAAAATGTAAAAAAAACACTTTTTAGGATTGTTTTAACGAAAATCTAATCAAAAACTTATGAAAATGCTCTTTCGGCACCTAGAAAATACTGGCAGAGTACGTTTTTTGGGTCGCTGATTTCGAATTTCGGGGTTCCCAAAACCTTGAACCCCAAGAAGCCCCCTAAAAAGCAAAAACAGTCTTTTTAGACGTTTTTAAAGAATAATCTTATAAAAATTTGTAGACATTATTTATTATTAATAAAAAAATATATAATTTTTATAATATTATAATAATTTAAGCCTAAATTAAATTTTAGGGTACTTCATTGGAAGTAAAACAACCCCCAAATATTTCTAAAATATTATACAATTAAAAAAAAATGCAAACAAAAAAATGTTGTGCTTTTTGCCTATTTTTGTTTTAAAATTAGCCATTTAGCGAGGGGTACTTATAATCGCCTAAGGGATTATAAGTACCCCTCGCATCCCTTTGGGGGCTTAAAAAATATCCAATTCGAATTAAAAGTAAAACAATGATGGAAATAAAAAGTGCGCAAAAAAAAATAATATTTTACATTTATCTCAGATATGTAGAATAAAAAGGCATTTTTTGATTTAAAAAAAATCATCTCATTAACAACTAAAATGAATCCGTAAATCTCTCTTGGGGGTTAAAAAAATATCTTATTTAATGTAAAATAAAAACAAATAGTTTACAATACAAAATTTTTTTGTTTGCATTTTCTTAATTCTACGATATTTTAGGGATGATTGGGGGTTGTTTTACCCAATGAATTACACTAAAATTTAATATAGCTGAAATTATTATAATGTCATAAAAAATACAAATTTTTATCAATAATAAATGATTTCTATTAATTTTTATAAGATTATTCTTAAAAACCTCTAAAAAGGGTGTTTTTTGCCCTTTTAGTGGTGTTTCCGGGGTTCAAGGGTTTCGGGACCCCAAAATTCAGAATCAGCGAACCAAAAAACGTAACCTGGGAGTATTTTCTAGGTGCCTGAAGAGCATTTTTATGAGTTTTTTTATAAGATTATCTTTAAAAACCCTTAAAAAGGGAGCTTTTTGCATTTTTAGGTGTAATGCCAGAATTTTCGTGCTGGGGAATCCCGAAATTCGGAATTAGCGACCCCAAAAAACGTACCCTGAAGGTAGTCTACACTTGCAGCGAAATTGGGCACCCAGGACCCGCGTTTTGAATGTACTATTTGGAACAGCGCTACATTTGGGCTCCATTCAAAATATTGCGTCTCGAATTAAATTAAAATAGGAAAAATATAATGATCCGTACTGGTACTAGTCCCGGCCCGTTCAACAATTAATTTTTAACATTATGGTATGGAAAAGACGAAGATAAAAGATGTTCATTCCAATCTCGAATTGATTTGTGGACGGGCCGTGTCTTATTTACTATATGTCGATAATTTTGTCCACGATTGTTGCGAGTAAACTACCTAATACAGGCAGATCAGTAAAAAACTTGCCGAAAAGGCATGTAACAAAATTTTGGACAAAACTAAGTCTAATTTTCAGTACTTTAAAAGGCCGACAGGAACCTAGCGCTTAGTTTATACCGGGTGGTGCGTCGCCGAGAGGAACATAGGAAATCCCATGTAAATTTTAAGGGGGTCAATTATTGGCTACCCTGTACATTATACAGAAAAATGTAAAATAACTGTTTAAAGAGACGAATCCGACAAACCCTCATGCCTAGTTTCAAACAAATTTAATAGGCGAATCTAGAATTATTCAATTAAATGTAATTGACCAAATTTTCGGTTAAGGTAAAACCAAACAGGCACCAGTAAAATAAATATTGTCCCTGACATAAAGAAATGTGTCAATAAATCAGTGACAGTCAGTATTTGAAAAAAAAATATGAATTATTCAATCGACGAAAAAGTATCCATAATTAAGTGGGATTATGCGGAAACAGTTTTAGAGCAGTATCTGAAACGTTTTCAGTTTATTTCCCCACCAAGACCATTGCGTCCATTTGAACTATTAAGCGTATTGTCAGTAAGTTCGAGTCCAAAGGTACCGTAATAAATAATTGTAAATGTTTAACTCAGGATGTCAAAAAAGAGCTGAAGAAAGAGAGAACAGAGATCTTAATATTCTACTGTGGTGGAGGAAAACAAAATGGTTAGTACGAGGGTTTTTGGGCAAGAGGTAAATAAAAATCATACAACGGTATTGCGCACTTTGAAAAACACAAATAATATTCGTATAAATTCGAAAAACATTAAGAGCTGCAGAAAGGAGATGAAGAGCGAAGAATGGCATTTTGTTTTGAAATAATGGAAAGAACGAATAACGATAATTTTTAAAGAAATATTTGTTTTACGGATGAATGTACATTCACCCTCAACAATGAACCAAATGTTCAGAATTGCCGGTATTGGAGCCAAGAAAATAAACATCGCTTTGTTCATACTCGGACACAATATTCCAAAAAAAAAACAAATGTATTCGTGGGAATTATCAGACACCATATCATTGGAACTTATTTCAAAATCAAATTGGACCCGCCTTGGTTGTTTGGGAAGATCAAATGATCTGGTACCCAATGGATGGTTGTCCGGCCCATATGGTTAGAGGGTACCTGGAAAACGCTTTTAACGGCAATATTATTGGTCCACGGTACCGGATACTTTGGCCATCCAGGCCACCTGATCTTTCACCGATTGATTTCTTTCTGTGGGGTCACTTAAAAAGTGTTATTTATTAAAGTGTAAAATTGGACCATCTAAACCAGCTACAAAACGCTATTTCGTTAGAATGTAATAAAATTTCGCAATATCAACTTAGTAACGTTGGAAATTAATTTTATGATCGGTTGGGATATTGTTTACCTGTTATTGGGGGGTTTTTTAAACATTTGATTAATTAATGTTTTTATGTCATTCTCCATTATTTCTAATAAAGTTATTGTATTTTATTTAATTTTATTTTTTCACACCTAGTAAAATATTAAGAGCTCAGTTCTCTCTTTTTTCGGATCTTTTTTCGATCTTCTGAGTTAAACATTTAGAATTATTTATTGCGATGGCTTTGGACTTGAATTTACTGACAATACGTTTAATGGTTGAAATGGACCAGATAGGCTAATAGGATGAAAATAAATTAAAATAATTTCAGATACTGCTATTGGTTTAATAAAATATTAGTATAATAAAATTATTTTTTTTATGATCGATAGTAATAATATTAGTTAAACTTAATTGTTACATTAAATTAAAGGTTTGATAAAAAAATAATGTTAACGTGTCTTTTACTTTAAATGTAATGATTGTAAGATTCATGAAACAAAAAAAACATTCCTTGTATTCGGTTGTACGTCAGATTTGACAAAGCCTTATAACAAATTGTTTGCTGGTGGCTGGTTTTACCTGAACCAAAAATTTGGTAAGTTTGTAATTACATTTAACTGAATAATTTAAGATTCGTTTATTAAATTTTTTTGAAACTTGGCACGAGGGCTTGTCAGATTGGTCTCTTCAAAAGTTATCTTACATTTTTTCTGTAAAATTTACAGGGGAGCCAATAATTGACCACCTTAAAATTTACATGGGATTTTCTATGTTCCGCTCGGCGACGTACCACCCGGTATAAATGTTTTAGGTGGGTTTACCCATGCTACGACATTCATTGTTTTTTCTGTCGACTCGACCCACTGACCTCAATATGGACCGGTAAAGGGTATCAGATGCGCGGTTCAAAAGTGAGATTTTATGGGCGAAAAAATGTGTGCGTGCCGTGGCTCTAGTCATCTCTTAGGGTCCTAAATCATGCGCAGAACGGACTAGCAGATCGATTTTATTTATAAATTTGTCGCCGGCCAGTTCCGTACTTCGTCAATTGATGACTTAAACAAAATATATATTACACTGGTTAAAAAAACTATGGTTTCTGGTTTTTTAAACCAGTGAAACACATTGGTTTGTTTAGATGTTGTTCTTAATCAAAAATAAACATAATATCCATTGCCACTTCCTTAAATTCCTCTAGTTCTTCTGAATGTTACAGCTATGGAAAACCACAAATTTTTGTACTGGTTCACAACTGATGAGTTGTAGTTAATAATAATAAAAAATGGCGAATACGACTAAACATGACTCTGTGGCTTACCTAAGAATTAACTTTTTGTTTCATCTATGTAACACAATCATAATTGAAAAAATCACCATAATTTTTTATTTCGGATTAAAAAAATCTAAACAAAAAATGTATTGCATTAATCTAAAAAGTCAGTAAGTATGATTACAACATAAAACATATTCCCTTGGAGCATATACCTACTAGAGGCACTCTTGCCGCTTGGAAAAACGATCATTTGTGCAAGAAAGAAAAATTAGCGGTATAACCTTTTTCTCCCTCCAACGTGATCATTGGTCGGTGAAAAGAATATATATACCCCGCTCTGCGTGCTGATTTGTCGGTCTCTCCGCGTCGATCTATCGGCACTATGGTTGGAGCCACGGAGAAAGGTTTATCCTATGATTCTTTTTCGCTTTCGCACTGCCAAACGGCAAGGCTGCCTCTAGTAAATAAATACTCGTTTTGTATAAATACATTTAAGATGTTTAGAATATCCTTTTATCGCTATCGAAAACATAAGTGTAAGCAGGAAAAGAGTTAACGTTATTTGTATAAACATTTTTTTACCCTTTTTTTATAAGTCTGTTCCAATCTCACAAAAAACTTTATTGCATCCCTTTACTGATCCCTCAGCAAAGTAAACCCTTTAAATATATAGAAAGCGTTCAAACTCCGTCGTTTTTGAACTGACATAAAACTTGTAAAGTCGACAGTCACGCGTTTAATAAATTCTAACAGTTTCCAAACCATTTTAAGGCGGTACAAAAACTGGGTCTTGAAATTAACCCCTATTTTTTATTAGCCCCCATTTTTTCTATTTATATTTTGCAATATTAATTTTGTTAACTCATGGTTTATATTACTACCTAACATAATTTATATATGTATAGAAACGCAAAATAAAAGAATTTAGTATCTAAATATATAAAAAATATATTATATAAATATAAATTAATTAATGACATACAAATTTCTAAGTCCGGAACTGGTCCTGCTTTTTAAATACGCATGCTTAATGACACTATCTTTTGTTTAGTGCGCGAGGTCGTAAACTTGCCATAAATGCGATTAGTCATTATATATCTAAAGTTAGGTTATCTATGACTCGACCCTTCAACTGGTTCAACGCGTAAATCCCATTATTATCGTTTCTAAAGCTTCAATTTGTTTTAGTTGGTGCTGGTTAGTTCTGTTTGCTATGTGCATATTTATTATTGTTAATGCGTCAGTAATAAAAATAAATTATTATATGTTTGCATATTTATCGCAGCGTGTCGTAAAAAAATACCTATTTCTAAAATAAACCGCATGGCAGTTAAAAAAAACATTTAAATTGCTGCGGAACTTCAATACAGCTTAATACGTTATACCTCAAACAACACTTATAGATTTAGTATTTTTCGTTAGCCACTAAAATGCGTGTTTTACAAACAATTTTTCCTCTACTAGTTTGTATTTTGTTTGTTAGAAGCATCTACAGTAGTTTTCCACCACTAAAACCTAAATGTCCATTTCCTTGTAAACTGGGCTGTACTGATCCTGTATGTCAATATGGAGAACTGTTGTATTGTCCACCCTGTCCGAACAACTGTTGCTGTCCACAGTGCTTTAATGTGACAGAGCCCGGAAGTAAGTAAATTATATAGTGTGAATGATTTTTTTTAGTAGTATTATTCGAAATTTTTTAATTACTGCTTCGATCGAGGTAAAAATAATTTAAAAAATACTAGTCACGTGATTCGCACTATTTGTCAAATTAATTTCTTTACAAAAAACTAGAAGTGGAGTTATTTCTGAAAATATTGAAAAAAGTGATTAAAAAACGTTTTTTTTAATACAATTTTTAACCCACGTGCAAAATTTCAGATTATTAAGATAATTTTAATTTTTGCCCTTATAGTCCAGGATCCAGGGCCCATTTTTGCACTTGATTACTATCAAGCTAATTTTAAGTGAGTAGCTTTATTTTAATGACACGCCCAACAATTTCCGGTACGAAACTTTCGATTGTGGTAGCTAACAGAGGTAGCAAGGATAAAATATGTTATTAATTTAGATAATTATCTAAATTATTTGAAAAAAATATTTGTCCTACAAAATATATGTATCGATAACGAAGTCATTAAAAATGATTACTAACCATCTTATTTTTTTTTGTTACTCAATTAATATTTATAAATTTTACAGTCACATTGTCCTACAAATTGCGTGGTACGTTATCCCATCCAATTGAATACATACAGGGTGACAATTTAAAAACTTGAAATGGCGATATTTTAGGAACGAAAAAAAGAATCAAAAAAAACTTAAAACAGTTTCTATAAAACAAGGGGGAACAAAAACAAGCATATTATCCCCCCTTATCAGCAACCCCTTGGACGGGGGGGATGACCCCTAGAATCTTAAATGAAAGGGGGGGGAGTGATACATCATTTAAAGTTTGGGTTTAAAAAAAAAAATTTTAAAAACCCTTTTTAAAAAAAAAAAAAACAAAATTTTGAAATTGTTTATTATTATTTAATTAAATGTTCAAAATGATTTCCGTTGTTTTGAAGACAATAATAAACCTATTTTTAAACTCCCTACATTTACAAATGTTTCTCTGGATAACCGGCATTCCTGAAATATTTTATTCTGGAGTTGCTCTGTGACTCAGGTTGCTTTTATAAACCACAGATTTTAGGTGCCCCCCAAAAAAATCAAAAGGTTTTAGGCCCGGGGATCTGGGTGGCCTTAAAGGGGCCCCCTTCTTCCAACCCCTGGTTGGTTGATATCCAACCATTCCCTAACGGGAACTACATAATAAGGGGCTCCATCGTGTTGAAAAGGGGGGGAAGCGTTCTAATAAAGAAAAATTTTTCCGTGTATGTCCCCCTGTTTTTTAAATTCCCCACTTTAAATGGTTTCGATAAACCTCTGTAGCATTTCAGCATACATGCCCCCTTTTAAAAATTTTCCCGGTATAAATATTGGGCCGATAATACCTCCCCCAAAAAACCCCGCCCAAACATTAATTTTCTGGGGGTACTGGGTATCCCTTCTTTAAATACATGTGGGTTCTCGTTACCCCCTAAACATTTTTTCTTATTAACATGCCCATTTAAAAAAAAGGTACACTCATCCTGAAGAAAAAATTTTTAACTAGTTGAGATTCTGCCATAATTCTTTGTCATTATTTCAAAAAAAGGGGTTCTTCTGTCCCGGTCACTAAGTTCTTATATCTCAGTTTATGGGTAAAACTTGTGAAATTTAAACCTTTCTTATTGATTCACGAATAACCCAGTTGCTCCCAGCCGCTTGACGGGGTTGATAGGTTGAATTCTTTTAAACTGACCCGAATTTTTGCCTGCTTCGTTGACTTCCCGGTTGATTTCTTTTTTTTCGCGACAGAACCAGTTTCTTAAAAATTTTGGGTACTAATTGGCGAAAATACCCCCGGGGTTACTTTTTGGGCCCTGGATGCCTTTCGTTAAAACGTTGAGCTGTCCTTAAGAAACATTTATCCTGGGAACCATAAATGAAAATAATGTCTAAAGTTCACTGTGCTGTAAACCCTTTTTAAAAATAAAAATGCCCTTTTTGTTTAAACTGAACCGAAAGTCAACTGTTTTTAAAATAATACTACTAGTACAAGTTACTTTTAAAGTAAATTTTGTGATAATAAAATGCAATTTATAAACAACCCGTTTTTTTGGCAAAAAATCATAGCAACTAAACCAATTCAAAATACCTTGGGTTTTGGGCCTTTGGGCATGGTTTTGTAATCATTTTGTATAATTTAATTAAATAATAATAAACAATTTCAAAATTTTGTTTTATTTATTGTTTTCCTTGATAAACAAAAGAAGAATTTTCTGAAATGTAACTTTTTATGGTATCATTGGAAAAGCATTTTCCAAAACTTTTTAAAGATGTATCCCCGGCCCCCTTTCCCATTTAAGATTCTAGGGGTCTATCTCACCCCGTCCAAAAGGGGGTTTCTGATAAGGGTTTGGGGTAATATGCTTGTTTTTTTTCCCCCTTATTTTTTAGAAACTGTTTTAAGGGTTTTTTATTCATTTTTTTGTTCCTAAAAAAATCCCCATTTCAAGTTTTTTTAAAATTTTCACCCTGTATGTATTTGAAATTCACGAAATTATAAATCAATTTATTTTCTGTATTTTGCTACTACAGCTGAGTCACACCGGCACGCATACGAGAGCATTGCTTACTGCGTATTAGATATTCCACGTTAGTGTCGACTATAATCCTGCAAATATTTTTTCAATTGACCACGTCCACTCGCCATAATATATGCCATATTTTTACAGGGAATGATTACAATCCTGATTTCTTTCCTAAAGGAAAAAGGAGACCTTTCAGTATTTTAAAGAAAAATAAAAATTTTAAGAGGTTTTATTTAACTCCTACGAATTAAAAATACAGCATTAACAACATCGAATAAGGTTAGTTCAAATTATTAAAGAGTATGTATGCAGGGTTTATTTATTAAAAACAAAAAATTATATCAACAAAGGACAGTATAAGTTATTTAAAAAATGGTATAAATTAAAAAACGAAAATAAAAAAATTAAAAAAAAACTCGTAGGATTTGATTCTTCCAGTTTGCCACCAACAAAACGAGAATTGTTGCAACAAATTAAAAAAACTGCATTCATCTGCACATCTCTTCTGGTGTAATGCACACATGCGGTGCCCCGCGGAAAAATTGCGAGAAAATGGATGGACAATAATTAATGGCAAATATGAATATTATTGGTTTGATGGTGCCCAAAGTCCATCTTTTGAAAAATTATCTTCTGACATACAAGGAACCCTATTAATACTATTGTTATTTATTGATAGTAATCAAGTGCAAAAATGAGTCCCGGGTCTTGGACTATTATATTGTAACTTGCACCACCGTTGCAAAAATAAGACTGAACATAAAACTTCTTAGTTTTGACAATGTTTCATTCCAGACACATTTTCTTTAAAGTAGCGCCATATAAAATGTATATTTTTCCACAAAATTCAAAATGGACTATTAAAGTTTGGTTACATGAGATGCAAAGTCTTTTTTTGGCACTCTATAAGGTTACTTCATAAAATATCTTTTTTAAATTGATTTAAAATATTTTTTTGCAAAAAAACCCATTGGAAGGATCTGAAAAAATTTTGAGGTACATTTTTTTCTTCACTACAATACTTTTTCTTGTAAAAATAAAAACTAAAAATATTAAATAAAAACACAAAAATCAATAAATTTTTAAATGTTTTAGCGAAAGGTGAATTATGTTCCTTTTTTGGTGGAAGATTGACAAGAAAATGTGAAGAAGACCTTAAATGTATTGGTGAAGTTTGTTCCGCCTAAAATACGAAAGAAGAATCGTCGTTTTGGTATCTATGTTAAAAATATTTAATATATATTTCATTAACACTTAGGAAATAAATAAAATGTTATAGTTAAATATTGTTGTTTTGTTTAAAAAATGGTATAAAAGTGCAGTTCACAAAGGATTAAAACTGATTCTAATTTACAATAAAATTTAGTGGAATTATTGCTAAAATTCATGTGATGCTCATGAGCACAAATACTAATTTTATAAACAGCTATTGGATTAGTTTAACATAACCTAGAAATGCGGAAAGGTATTTAAAAAAAAGTTTTTGTGTTCTTTAAATTATGTCAAATATAGATAAACGGAAGTTGTTACTATTAGGTATGGCAACAGTTAGCTAGTTCCTTTTTACTTTCTGAAATAATTCTCAATGACATTACCAATCCCGAAAAAAGTTCTGCGTCGTTTTTTGCGCACTTTCTCGAAAATATAGAACATGTTTAATATTTTTTTGCGAAAATTCTAGTAAGAATTATAGATCGTGTAATATATAAAATATTTATTAAGTAAATTTTCAGAGCAATTATGGCAATAATTTTCGAAATAATTCTGTAAAACGTTCCTTACGACGGTCGTTTCTTGGACTATAAATAAATTGGAAAAAAAAAGTTGTTACATTCCGTGTCCGTTTAATAATTTCAAGAAATGCGTGTTATACTACTGTGATCAAAAACTAAGGTGAATATATCATTTAAAATTCCCGTGTATGCCTATTTGGGCAAATTGTTTTATTTTTAAGTTGGTACCACTGCTAGTAACATGTGGTAAAAATTTGGCGTCTCTAACATCATCAGAATTTGTTTACGCTTGGTTTTGTGAACAAAGAAACGTTGATTTGGTGATTTTGACAATCTCTGATTTTGTTGAGCAACGAAGTGCGGTTTTGCTTGCGGAATAAAATTTTTTGTGCCGAAACGTTCAAAATGCTAAAAAAAAGCATTCGGCGATGATAGCATGCCGAAAAAATTGTATAAGTGAAAAGAACTTCAAAGAGGGTCTAGACGATTATCTTTTACTATTAGAGACCTTGTGGATATGGTAAATATATCATATAGATCGATTTTGAAGAATCATTTGGTCAGAAAAGTGAAATCACGTTTGGTGCCAAAGTTTCTCAATTTCGTGGAAAGAACGAAGCAGACAAGTCTATACAGAAATGCCTGCCAACTATCAGGACGTTATAAAACGCATTATTACTGGTGATGAGACTTGGATCTATGTATACGACCGGATATAACCGTTCAATCGGGTGAATACCGTGCAAAAGGTGAACGACGGCAAAGATTGATACTACTACGAATATAATATTCTATAATATTCTTTGACGACGGTCACGAAAATCAATGCACTTGACCAAAAAGTCAATACAGAGTTTCTTTTGAATGTTATGCGTCGTTTGCGTGAGGCTATTCGCAAGAAAGGGCCGAAATTGGGGCAAGACAACTTTTGGTTTTTGGATCACGATAATGCACCATTTCACACTTCATTGATTATTCGAGATTTTTTGGCCAAAAATTCTACTCATATCGTTCCTCAGCCGCCGTATTCGCCTGATTTAGGTCCGTGTGACTTTTGGCAGTTCCCAAAACTCAAAAGACCACTTTGAGGACACCGTTTTGAGTCAATTGAAGAAATTTGACGTACATCGCTACGTGTATTGAAGGCCATACCTGAAGACGACTATATGGCATGCATGGAGGACTGAAAGAAACGTTGGCATAAGTGTATTTTATGGGAGGGGGACTATTTTGAAAAGGACGAAACGATTTGGAAGAATAAATAAAGATTTTTCTTTTTTTAAAAAAAATTACCTTGGTTTTTGATCATAGTAGTATGTCAGTATATTTTTGTTTCAATAATATTACATACATAGTGACAAATTGATAACCCAATTTTTGAAAATTGGTTGAAAAGAAAAATGACGGTAAAATTGTAAATTTGTGTCTGCGTAGTTAAGTCGAGAATTTTTCAGACCACCCTTGTATTATTTTAAATAAATTACCTATTATTTTTTCTACAAATATTAGTTGTTTAAAAAACAAAATGTAGTTAAAAAAACGCATGTATTACCCAAAAAGCAATAAAATATCAAAAATAGACATTTATTGATAAAAAGTTAAATATAAACCCGACGCATCTACAACGTTACTCTTTTTAATTTAAACTGCTCAAAATGCACACTCAACGAGTACTTTTAGCAATAGTATTCCTAAATTTGTTTTTTACAAGTACCGTACTGGCATGTCCACATCCAAAATGTCTACTTGTTTGCTTGATCCTTTTTTGGAGAAAAAAGGGGGTTACTGTCCATGTGGTTTTTATAATTGTTGTTCCCCCTCCTGTCGTACTATTAAAAAAAGGACGGTAAGAATAATATAAAATGTACAGGGTGTTTGAAAAATACGTGTATAGAGTCACCCAAAAAAGGACTACTTCTTTTTTTTTTTTTATAGAATCTGAAAAAAGGGGTTTGAAAAAAAAATTAAAATTTTTTAAAAATTAAAAAAACGATATGACATAAAATTAATATCCTTTTAATTTTTCAATAGAAATAATTTTTTATTTCTTTTTATTTACTACAAAATTGATTTATTTGTATATCTTTTTTTTTAAAAATTTAAAAAAAAAAATTAATCCCCATTTAAAAAAATGAAAAAAAAAAACTTAGCGAATATGGCTTTTTTTTTTTTTAAATTCAAGTATTTATTGTTAAAATTTTTTATTTTTTTAATTTAAATCGAAAGGTTCTTATATAAATTAATGTAATTTTTTCGTTACAAATTATTATTTTAAAAAAATTTTTTTTTAATCCCCCCCCCAAAAAAAATTAAATTTTTTAAAAAGCCCCAATAAAAGGTCCCCCAATTTAAAAAAAAAATGTCCAACCCTTTTTTTTTGTTTTAATGTTTTTTTTTTTACTTAAAAGTTTTTACAAAAAATCGTTTTAACCGACAAATTTTAACTTCGGGAGTGTCTCATATACTTTTGTACATGTATTTCTAAAGTTCCATCCAACGCCATCATAGCCAACTCTGAGTATTATTAAATCAATATATAATTAATTAAAATTGGTAATATAGCAAAAAATTCCAAAAAAATCCAATTTCCTCAATTACATTTTTAATCTTATTTTTTAAACACCCTGTATATAAGATTTAAACAGTCTGTTATAGCAGGTATTTTACAATAATATATTAAAATTTACTATATTAAGATTAAATAACAAAGGCTTTCTTATAGAAAAAATTAATGATTTTTTTTTGGGCCCCAAAAATGAAAGAATATATATATATATTTTTTAAAATATATATATATTCGGAGAATGGGGTAATATTATCTTGGCAATGGCAATAAAAAAAATTTTGGAATCCGTCAAAACACACAACTAATTATTATTTTGACCAAATAAACGTTAAAAAAACACGGATTACAAAAAACCACACTAATTAACATGTAAACTACAGTTATAGAAAAAAAACAATGCAAAAGTATTTTACGAATAAAAAAAAAATAAATGAACTAGCGATCCGAAGCCGGTGCCCTTACGTTCGTTCTCTCTAAAAACTATCTATCGAATTCCTTCTCAAAGTATTCTTCCCGGTTTTTAAATTTTTCCTCGATATCTAAACAAATATCGAGTCATGCCTTTTTTTTTTTTTCTAAACAAATTAAAAAAACAAATTAACCCAGACTCATAAAGAATAATTAATGGACGGCCGAACCGCCTTTTGAACCAAAAAAATCAACACTGCTTATTTCTAATAAAAACAAACCCCTTTTTTAAGTTTTTTTAAAAAAAAACGTAATGCCGCCCCGGGCCCTACTGACATGTCGCCGTCCTCGTAAGCCATTGTTCCACCGGGGAAAACCCGAAACAACTATTTAAAAAAACCACTCGTCCATCCTGACAGTCAAAAACATAAAATTAACAAACACTACTTACATATTATTTTTTTTACATTTAAATATTTTTTTCAACTTTCATTTTTTTAAAACCCACCCCCCCCTGTAACCAAAAGAACAAATCACCCAGCGATTTTTGAAACATGAGGGGCGATCATGAATCAAAAACAAAAAAAAGAAACTTTTCCCCTCACAGCATGTATTTCAAAAAAAGCAATACAATTTTTCTTTTTTAAACCAACTACCGGTAGTTTCAAAGTAACAGATAACCACACCCCCCTTTACTATATACAACCTCATGTTAACCCCAGCTACCGCAGAAGCTAGCCAAGCACCAGACAACCGCAGCTGTCTTAACTTCACATCTAGCTACCTCAGCATATTCCCAGTAACAGATAACCACGGGGTATCTTTTTAGTTTCACATTTCCCCCTATCGCAACAGCTATCAATATCAGATAACCGCAGTTTTTTTTGTAAAACCGCAGCCGTCTTCAAACTTTACATCTAGCTTTTTAGGTTTTTTTTCAGTAAAGAAAACCGAAAAATTCTTTACTAGTTCCACCGGTTTTCTACCCAAAAAGCAAAAAAGTATCAAAAACCCAGTTATTTTTGCTTAGAAACCCCATTTCAAATTATATCTAGCCCCCTCAGATTTTTTTCAGTAACAGATAGCCGCAACTTTTCTTTTATTTCACCTTGACCTAGCTATCGCAAAAAGCATCAAGTATCAAATAACCCCAGCTATTTTTTCTTAATTCCCCAATATTATCCCGCAGCCTAATATTGGCCCCACTTTTTTTTCTTTACCTACTATTGCTCCCTTTTTAAACCCCCTTTTTTTTCTTACCATTAGCCGACACTGGCTCCCCCCGCATTGTTCAGCATCATCCCCCCAAAAGTCAAATATATTTTTTCTTGACCAGTCGGCACAAGCCGCAACTAGTCATGAATAAATTTTTGGCCCTCCTTTACCATTTACTTTTTTATTTCATATCTATCATTCGATAACACTTTTTTTAACCTGTAGGGTTTCCCCAAAATTACACTTTAATTTTGATAACATTCGTCATTACATTTAGCGTAAAAAAATCCCCTTTTTTGTTTTTATTCGCTTTAAAAAACCGTTCCATATCTAATTTTGAACATTTCCCGTTTTACGCGACAAAATTAAACCTTCTCTCTTTTCTACCCAATAAAACATCAAAAGAAATGCATTCAGGGGGGGCTACACATAAAACAACAAGTTCGAGAAAAATATCTTAAATTTTTTAACCAATACCATAATTTGTAAATTACAAAATATAGCATTCTCACCTTAACCTTTCAGAGATAACATGCAGTCTTTATTTTTTCCCTTTTAAAAAAAAATGAAAAACTATATTTAACCAAAAACAAAAAGACCCCGAATAAAACAAAAAAAGGAAAATCTTACCATTTTTGGTTTTCATTTGTCCTTGCGGCAATACCTACCTTTCCTGCCTTTTTTTCATATCTGGGTTTTTTCTTGTAGAAGCTTTTTTTTACTAGGACAACAAAACTGCAAATATCTGGTTTTCCAAAACCCAAAAAATAAAAGACCTTACGATTTTGCCATTTTTCCCACCCGCTTATTCACAGATGCAACATTCACTCGGCACTGATAAGCCTTATGTCCAATTTTGCCACAAACACGACACTTTCCCATAAATTTTTTTTCCCCTTTTTTTCTGGCTAAAATAAGGGCACGAGGGGTTGAACTAATATGATGATCAGTTGGAAATAGCCCCGGGCCCTTTACCTGTAGAGCCCCTTAATGTAAGGGGAAAAAATTTTTCAAATTTTTGGGGTGTCCTTTCCAATCGCTTACGCACCGATTCGGGGCATTTGCAACAACATGACAGGGGAAAAAAAAGTTGTTTTAAGGCCCCTTGTGTTCACAAATTTTTTTTGGTGCATTGCTAGTCGTAAAAGTTCTTTTCAAAAAATTTGTTGTTTGGGGAAATTTTGATCCAAAACAGTTTCCCGAAATCTTATAAAAACAAATTTTAAAAAATTTAAAAATTTTTTGGAAAAAACCCCCAGGTTTTTCCCCGGTTTTGGGGGAAAAAGCCAATCCGCCGTTCCCCCTTTTAGTGCAAAAAGATAAATATCACCCATTTTAACCCGATAACTTTTTGGGTTTTTTAAAAACCCCCGCAACCAAAAGACCAGCCCCTTTTTATTGGAATTTTTTTTTTTTTTGGGGGGAAATTAAACGAAATTTAGATGGGTTGTTTAGCTGTGGTTTTTATTTAATCTTTTTTGGAAAATTCCCGGCTTTTTTTTGGAAAATTTTTTGTTCCAAAATTTTTTGGAGGATTTTTTAACCAATTTGGCGGGTTTTCCCCTTTTTATGTCGGAGAATTTAATATTATGGTAGCAATGGCAATATAAATAATCCCCGGCAATCCGTCAAAACACACAACTAATTATTATTTTGACCAAATAAACGATTAAAACACGGATTTAAAAAACCACACTAATTAACATGTAAAAAAACAGTCTATAGATAAAAACAATGCAAAAGTACTGTCACGAATAAAAAAAAAAAAAAATGAACTAGCGATCCGAAGCCGGTGTCTCTACGTTCGTTCTTTTAAAAACTATCTATCAAAACCTTCCCAAAAAATTTTTTTTTTGTTTTTATTCTAAAAAATATCGATCATGCCCTTTTTTTTTTTAAAAAAATTAAAATCAATTCCCGATTTTTAAAGAAAAATTAAAAACGCCAAAAAGGTGGAACCCAAAAAACTTAAGTTATTTTAATAAAAACAAATCCTTATTTTAATGTTTTTTTAAAAAAATACGTAATGCCGACATATATATATATATATATATATATATATATATATTTAAAATTTATATATATATATATATATATATACGGGGGCCCGCCCAGGGGGAATTTTTGGGAACCCCTTTAAATTTTTTGGGATCTTTTTCCCCAAAAAATTTTTTTAAAAAAAATGTATTGGGGTTTTTTTTCCCAAAAAAAAAATTTGGAAACCCAACCCCAAAAAAGTAAAATGTTAAAAAACTTTAAGTAGTATTCTTTACCCTTATTAGATATAATAATAAAAACAATATCGATTTATATGACAATTTTTATTTAATTTTTTAAAGTCAAAAAAAAAAATTTTATGGGAAAAAGAATCCCGCATTTCATTTTAGTTTACCTAATTCCAACACATCACGTTACACAAGACAATAAAACAAATTTGTTACATTTAGAAATCAATTTATGGAAAATATAGGGGTTTTAAACAAATGCTCAAATATTCCTCCATTAACTGCCAGACAATAACCCAAACGTTATAAAACTCATTTCTTACGTTGGTTAGTTGGTACATCATTTCTGGCAAATTCAGCGGAAATAGCATTCCTTAGCTGGTCTAAATTTTCATATTTTTTTTTTGGGATAAAGCTTAGTTTTTAAATGTTCCCATAGAAAAAAAAGTTTTTCGAAAGATCCAGAGACCTGGCTCCAAGATATTGCGGGGGTTGGGCCTATGATGTCGTTATTAAAGCGTTGTTCGATTATTCCCACAGCTCGGGTAATGTGTACTGGGGGGCCATCCATTTGATACCAAATTTTTGATTTTCAGAAAAAGGGTTTTCAAAGCAGCGTGCGCTAAAAACCACTTACCACACTTGTTATGAAAAAACTATTAATATTTAACTAAATGTATTTAATTTTTTTCAAAGAAGATCTGTTTATACTTCTTTCATAGAA
>JAHBCN010013037.1:0-25347 GCA_019359885.1 Listronotus oregonensis
AAAAAAAATGTTCAACCTAAAAAAAATAACATATTGTCACAGAGTTGTAATTAAAAAAATTGACGGCTTAAAAGTATTACTAATTTAATTTTGTAATTTTTTAATCCTTAAAAATTCACCCCCTACAATATTAAAATGCAAAAAATAGTACAAAACCCCGATTTTTTTTAAAAAAATGCATCGAATTGCTTTTAGCATGCTCCAAAAGATTGTTTTTTATAAGCATAACTCTTTTAGTTTTTGTGATAAAAAGTTCTTTAAAAACCATTTCGTTGGTTTTTTCAAGAACTATAAGATCCTATATATTAAAACTCTTTTTATTATACTTACCTGAAAATACTACATTTTCAACTGTGTATAAAATACAGTAAATAGGACATTTTCAGAACAGCGAACAATTTTTTTTCCCGATCCCTCTTTCCGTGCGCTTATACAAAAATCCATTCATGAAAACTGTTCATAACAACGACTTATAAGTTAATGACATATTTTATTTTCTGTCAGTGAAATTTATGCCATTTTCAAAAAATGAATTCAGATTTGGAAGAAAATCCGGATATTGCCGATATTATATTACAACAAGCGGCAGAAGTGAGTGCAGATTTATTACCAGTGAAATCCAGGTTGAGATATGAACATGAATATCACATTTTTACCGAATGGCGGACTCAGAAAAGAATCAAAATTGTGAGTGACGATATTCTCTTATTTTATTTTTCTGAAATAGCCAAATTGATGAAGTCATTCAGCTTATGAAATCGATTCTCCATGTTAAAGAGTTGTTTGGCAATAAAAGAAAATACTCGCAACCAATATCCAAAAACTATCGCTTTTTTGAAACGACAAGCTGTAGGATATGTACCAAAAAAATCCAAGGTTCTTACATCAGAACAAGTAACCAAATTTTTATGTGAAGCTTCAGATGGACAATATCTACTAGCAAAAGTAATTTTAGTGTTTGGAATCTTCGGCGCATGCCGCAGAGATGATTTAATACGTTTGAGTTTAGACGATGTGGAAGATAATGGGCGTTTCCTTGTCGTGTTCTTACGAGATGGAAAAACTCACAGGTCAAGAAGTTTTACCATTACCAATGAAAATTTCAAATTCAATACCTGTACACTTTACCGTAAATACGCAGATCGCCGCCCTAAAAATATGGAGAGTAGAAGATTATTTGTTGCATACCGAAACCAAAGATGTTACGCTCAACATGTTGGGTGCCGTACTATCAGTGGTATTCCAAAACTTGTTGCAAAATACTTAAAATTAAAAAATCACGAAGAATATACCGAACATGGGCTAAGGCGTTCTTCGGCTACCATGTTTGTAGAAAACGGCGGTGATTTGCTCACTTTGAAAAGACACGGAGGATGGCTTTCTTCCAATGTAGCAGAAGGATATATAGAGGAGTCCATACAAAGAAAAATTGAAGTATCCCAAAAGTTGTTTAGGCCTTGTAACTTGGAAACTACAAAATCTGTAACAGTCAATCAAGAGAACCAAAACATACACGAACACTTCGCTTCAACATCTTTAGTTCAACAAAAAGAAATACAAAAGGAATTGAGCTTCAACAATAATACGAATTGTATAATAAATATAACCATTAATCATAACGGTTCCGTCCAAAATTAATTTTTTATATTTAATTAGCTTGTTTTTTTTTGTTAATTTGTTTTACTGTTTTTAAAATAAAAATAAATAATCGCAATTTTCTTAAATCATTTTTTGCGGTGTTTTTTGTTTATGTTGTTTTCAGGTACCTTAGTAAAATTAAAAAGATCGTTCATTACACGTCCAGAAATGGATTTTTCCGTTCTTGCATGACTTCCTGTGTGAGGCGCAGCCGCGCGCACGGAAAAATCGTCATTTCCGTACTGGTAATGAAATATACTATTAAAACCCTTACTTTTTTAAAGGGGTGAGTTTAAAAGGCTGAAACAAGATAGTTCTCGTCTATACACACACGTTTTAAACGTTAATATATCACTTAACTTCCGTCATACAGTAAATTAAAAAAACAGCAAAATATTTGTATTTTAAAAAGCTACAATTTGCTACCTTAGTAATTTTTACGTATCTCCCTTAGTTTTTCAGTTATTTTCAAGAAAAGGTCAATTTTTATCAAAATTCTAAATTTTGATTTTCACTTGCAGCTCCATTTTTCTTTAAATTAGCAATTTAAATCGGTTAAAATTTTAAAATGTATTTATGATACATAGATTAAAAGAATTGAAACAGGGTGCTACGATTTATTTTAATTAGGGTGGTAACTAGGAGGTTGTTTTCAAAGATTTTTGGCCTTAAAAAATTGTGGTCTAACCTGATTTTAATCATAACTCTTTCAACTTTCATAATACAGACCCCTTCTTTTAAAGAAAGGTCTTTACAAATGCTTCAAAAAAGTTTTTATTAGTTTTTTTTGAAAAATACGTAGATTTTGCGTTATTTGTCTTTGAAACTCTAAAAGTTTGTGTTTGATAAATAACAGCTAACCTTTAACAAACCACAACTTGGTTTGTATAGGTCCAACAGGAATTACAAAAAAAAACTATTTTATTTGTTATTTTATAGCTACAATTTTGTTGTTTACAGTTTGTTTGATAAAATGCATACTTATCAAATTATTTGCAAAAAACTGATTAAAAACGTTGAATTTATGGATGAAAAACACCTACTTTCGATCGCGAATAACTTGAAAAGTATGCATTTTACAAAAAAATGCATAGAACATTTTTCGCTTCAAAACTATTTTTCTATCGATTCCTGTGGTCAAAATGTATTTAAAAAATCCACTCCTGAGATGGTTTTTCTTAAATAAGATTTTGTATATTTTATAAAAAACAAAAGCTACTTCTGGTATTAGGGGGTATAACTAACCGCAAATTGTTTAGCAAAAAAATTATCTCTATGGGCATGATTACTCACTAAAAAATGCCATTCGAGCAAAAGAGCATATTGCATAGATTCGATTGTTAAAACAAGCTTTGGCTTTAAAAATAGTTTTATTGATAACTACTGGCTTGTCGTGCAAACAAATAATTTATCTGCGCATTCGCAATTTAAATTAACGTTAACATTCAAAATAAATTAATTTTTGTTTTGTTATTGATATTGTTTTTTATGTGTTTATGTAAAACACACTAACAACTTCCATACGAATGAAGAGTTACAAGAGTAACGGTCAGCCTGTTTTTTGTTTAGCAAGCAATTTTTATATCATTTTTTTCCACCCGTCAAGCGATAAATTAAACTTACAGGCTAGTAACATTTATTTTTCCATAAGTTTCAGAAGCGCAAAAGACTACTTTGAGCATCTAAATATTTTTTTTTATAATAATTTTTAACATTTTAGTATAAGGCGACAACATACTTAAGTGTGTATTAAAATCAAAAGCTCACCATGATTAATGTAATCTACAGACAGACAAGACCCACTCGCATTCGCAAGAAGGAATTTAATGCATATCGGATGAGTTGAAAAGCTAATTATGGGGTACCGGAGCGCAATGTTTAAAATTTCCCCTAAAATGTCATCCATTACCTGTCATTGTCCCCATGGTAACAATGTTGTGACAACATGGACATGAGAAAAAAACTTTGTTCATACCATTTTTAATAACAAAAATAAAATATTTTTAATGTTTAGAAAAATTAATTAAATTATTTAAAAAAGATATTTGTGTTAAAACCACCCCACAGTAATTTTTCCTCTTTAGTATATTTAGTTTTACAATAAATTAGCCTGTATGGATTTTTGTCCTACAGTGAAAAATAGCTTGGTGTATCGTAATTACTTATGTTATGTTACATGTGAAAATAACTCATTATTATCCTGACATCATTTTTATAGCTCTGGTATCTATAAACCTTTTTTTGCGTTATGAAAGCCTACTTTAAGTTTTTATGCTTCAAATCCAAATATATTATAACGTATCTATCTTATAGCACTAAGGTGTCTTACTCGTAAGTGAAGTAAAAAAGATTTGAAGGTTTGAAGAGGAATGAAAGATATACAGACAATGTTTATTGTCAGACTTGTTAGAGTGACAAAGTTATAGTTTTAACCTAACAAAATTTTGTCGCTAAGAAACCATCATATTGGTTTTGTCCAGCTAAGTTCAGCTAAAAATTTTGCTGCATTGTCATCGTAGTTAGAAGCAAGCACTTGGACGTTGCTTCAGAAAGAACGCAAAACGCACTGAACATCGTAGACGAATGGTGCAGGGAAGAAGGCCTGTCGGTTAATCCACAATCGTTTCCTTCACAAAGAAAAGAGCACTAAGGGCACCCAGATGTCCAAAGCTCAATGGAGTGGAAATCCCCTTCTCAAAAGAGGTCAAGTATCTAGGAGTCATTTTTGACCAAAAGATGAACTGGGGACCACACCTCAACAAAGTTGTTCAGAAGGCAAAAATTGCCCTCGGGAGATGTCGCAGGCTTTGTGGAAAAATCTGGGGACTTAACCCAAAGATGAACCTGTGGTTAGTTGCGGTTAGTATTGTAGAAGGTTTACCAATCTAGATTACTAGGGATAAAGAAGCAAACAAATGAGAAAGTTTACAGTTCTAAATGGACTATAAGCGGCAGTTTGTTCTTCAGTAATAGAAGCTGCTAAAGAAGAAATTATAAAGGCTTATTCTTCAGAATTAATGACGTAAAAATAAATATAAAAGAAAAACTGGTCTTTCACGAGTCGTCGGTGGTCAAGAGGGGAAAGCATTCTTGTTAAAGTAAGTTATTATTAAGGAAATGGGTCTTTTTTGAATAGAGCTAAGAATGGTAAAAGTTGTAAAAGGCGTCGAACTAGAGATATGGAAACAATATTTCAGGCATGTCCTTATTTAGAACATATAGAGATTAAACTGATTGGATTGGCAAAAATACTTTTAAACTCGAAAGAAAAATCCAAAATTTTTCGAAGCTTTCGTGGGTTTGATAAAATTAATTTGTGTTATTTAAGGTCATTTTGGAAAGTAACGCCCACAAGGTAAAGTGACTTTTTATTCTGCAGAACTTAATCATTCATAAGGGTCGGAAGAGTATTGGCGTGAGTTATTTTGCAAAAGTGAACACGTTTGTTTTCTTAAGATATTAAACTGGACAAGATTGGTGCACCAATTTAATAATAACTAAAGACCTGTGTGGCGAGTTGGCAAAGTGGCAACGTACCAGCCTCTCAGCCGTCAAGACCCGGGTTCGATCCCCGCTTTGTCCATTGGATTTTTTCATAGCTCGTCACCTCACAGAAGGCAATGGCAAACCACTGTGTAGTATTTCTGCCTAGTAAACCCTCTCACATGTGCTTCGGAAGGCACGTTAAGCCGGTGGTCCCGCATATCTGTGTAAGTTGGTACGTAACACAGATATGTGCGAGAGGGCACCTACACTCTGCATAGAGTATGGCACCTTAAGAAGAAAGACCTTGTGCATTATTTTAAATTTGTTTTTAATATCAGGCTTAGTGACTGACTGAGAAACTGAATAAGAGTCTGATGGCGAAGGATTGGCTGCTCCGCCCGGATGGTAAGTTTTGGAATATCGTAACCACTACTTAACATACACATTAAAATAAAAAAAGCTTTAGCAGAGGAGCAAAGTCAAAGTAGAAATTGACAGAAAAGAAGCTTTGAATATAAAGTCTTCGTAGAAAACCTAAAGTATATCGTGCTTACCTGATTCATGATTAGAAAATCTAGCACAAGACAGACATTTTACTTTAAAACTTAAATTTAATTTGTTTTAAAAATATTTATTTGCGTTCAAAATACCAATTTAAGTAATGCAAGTCAGTGCAACTCTGGTTCCGCTTTACTGTCTTTGCTAAAATGTGTTCACAAATTATTACAAAAATGTTCGAAAAAAAGTGTGTATAATTATTTCTATTTATATTTACGAGAATATATACACATTTTTTCTAGGTTCGTATAGTCTGTATCAAAGTATACCGTGTTAGCTTTTGCCTTCATTTATGGATTATACCGAGCACAATAAAACTGCGGATCGGTGGTATTAAAGGACAGAACATTAGGACGGACTTTAATAATATAAAGTTTATAATTTATTGTTTATTTAGGTAAGTATAATCTTAAAATTACATTAAGAAATTAAATATTGCAAGTTTTAATAAATTTATAACTGCATTATCTATACATAATTACATTTTTAATCTTAAATCTAAATCTAATTCTGTTTCACTATCAGAGTCATCACTACGATTAATTACAATGGTTTACTGTTTTTGTATAGAAATGTAAGAGTCCTCAATTTTATAATGTCTGTAGTGAATTTTTCCAGCTCTGACTGGTATGTTAGTAGTTTCATTTTTATCAAATTAATATAACTGTGACTTAAGAACTGTTAACATTTTGCTGCTCTGATCTTTGATTTTACTTGTCCACAAATGTTCTATGCTTAAACATAATATAAAGTAGCCGAATAAGTATGACACTTTCAGCCAAATTATCACATACATATTGTTTTTTAATTGCATATGAATTTAGGACTTCCAAAAGATGCGTTTTTTTTTGTAACTGAATTCAAAATAAATATAATTTTCTAACAAATATTCCTGGATTTCAGTTTTTGAGCTTGATGAAGCTGGTGCTTTGTGTAGCAGACGGCTGTGGTAGCTTGCGTTATCCATGACAATAACACTGTTGTTTGGAATATTTTTTAAAAGATAATTTTGAAACCAGTTTTCAAAAAGTTTTTCACTTGTATCCTCATGATAATCCATGCTAGAATCCTTAATATTCTTTGCAGACAACAGCAAGCAGTTTGAGACAAATCCGTCTTCTGAACCAGCGTGTATTATGGTAATGCGTTTTCTGTGCTTCCGTCTGACAGTTTTGACTGGAATCAACCCATTCTTTGGATACTCTGTCGTGTGTATCGAACCATGTTTCATCAAGGTAAATTATGGATCTGTTTTCTAACCTATATCTTTTAATTTCTTGAAGGTAATTAAATCTCCAAGTGCTTAATCTGTGCGATTCCGTTACTACTTGTCTTTTGTCTATTTTGCGGTATTTAAATCCCATTTCACAAACAACTCTATGGAGAATGGCACGGCTAATATTAATATTGGTTTCGTCTAGCTTCTTTTTCAGTTTATCCAAGGTAGGAATAACTCCGTTTTATAAAGACAATATATTTTTCTTCTTATTAGGCCCTAATCACTATTGTCTTTACAGTGAGATTGAAAATCACTACCTTTTTTCTTTTGTTTAATTCTTCACTAATAATAATATCCCTTATCGATGATATTGGAGTTTTTGTAAGTAGACAGGTTTCTTTTAAAGCTTCTTGTTTAATTAGACCTCTTCTGATTAAAGTTTCATACACATTTTTCACAACCTGTTTTGCATCTAATGAAAATTGATTCCGACGCGACATAGTTATATTCTCGTAAAACAACCTTTTTTGAAACGCACAGTAAAAACGGTTATTCAACACTGCCACTAAAATATTAGCCAAAATATTTATATGCCTAATGGTTAATACTCAAGAAATACCTGGCTCACCCCTGCCCTTATGAACAAATGGGTTTACCCAATAACAATAGGTAATAAAATCGTTAAAGGTTTATTGGGGTATGGTCCGTCAAAAGCCATGACGATATACTTTGAGACATACTATACCAACACTTGAAAATGTTGACCAAGCTATTTTTTATATCATGTTTTTGTTTGATTAATCCTATCTTTAAAAAATCTTACAGAAGCCTATTTTTACCTGTCCACAGTTGTGTATCCGTCCCACGCTTTAACGGCCGGTGGGCCCTGCGTTGATGTGCTTATCAATATGAAAATAAGCCAGATCGTGTCCGCATCAGGTGACATGGCCACCTAGCAGCAGGAAATTAGTCAACTTACACTGGGTGTTTGTGTTACAGAATCCATTTATTAAGATTAGATTTAGAAGAAAAATAAGCCGGTTGCTTTAATTTTTTTTATTATTTAAAATCAAACTAAGTATACTACAGAACTGAGTTTCAAACAACATCCACTTTTTATATTATATTATTGGGTTTAAAGAAATGTACAAAACGACAATTTTTACAAGCGATTTAAATTATTCTAATTGATGGTATGTTAAGTTTTCTATTTATTCTTAGAAAGGGATTATTTAAAAAATAACTAGACATCATTTGAGACATTGCACAGCTAAAATGAAAAAAATATATATATGTACCTTAATGTTTATTTTGATATCGTTAAAAATAAAAATGTTCAGATAGTCACTGCACTTCTTATAAACCCTGGATATTATGGTGTATAGGTTTTGTTTTTTTGGTAATCTGTGATATAGTTTTGGAAAATGCATTTTTGAAATAAGTACTATCCGTAGTTTAAATTAAAAATTTCAAAGATTAAAAATACAGCAGCGGCATGTTTTGGGTCTGAATTTTTTAAATTTAAAAGGCATTGTCTTTACTTCCTGGGACATATAAAAGCATAAAATATATTGAATTTTAACTTTAAAACCTACTTAAATGTACATACATATTTTTTACAAGAGAAACGAGACGAGACGGGAGCAGTGTAGGACATTCTCTCCAAAACAAAACAGACATTTTCTCTTGAGTCCATGAGACGAGACGGCTTCTCTCGCCTGAGAGCAACACTGTACCTTATGCAATTTTATGAATTCAATTAATAAATCGTTTTTTTTTTAACCTAAACATAGCCTATTAAAAACTAATTATTTTTAAATTCTTAAACTTGCAACTTGCCTTAAAAATAAATGTGTAGGTAGCCAAAAATAAATATATGAAATATTAATAATGTTGCAGCTTTCGTGCCCATCCCTTCTGGACGGCAGAATGAAAAATGGATCACGACGAACCTGAAATAAAATAGAATTTCCTGAAAATAATGCACTACAGATGCTACAGGTATGTCGGAAGCATAACAGAACAAAGAAAAATGATCGTAAGATTTACTATTTTTGTTGTGAATTCTTTTGTCTACCTACATCGTTATTTTGCTTATCGGGTAATCTTGTTTCTGCACTTGAATTTTTCCATTATTTATTTTTAATTACAATAAAGTTTTTTTTGTACAGTTTGCATTTAGTACATTGTTTTCTATTAACACTAAAACATTAAAGCTGTTACGCTAGCAATCCTGGGCAATAGGTTTGTCGTATATAATATTATGAGAGAAAAAACCACGATCCGTCAGGCGAGTGGTTTTGTAAAAAAAAATCATTAAAGCAACTAACTTGAATGAAACAAGAGAAATATTTGCCCAAAAATTTTTTAATGATATTTGACAAGGCAATTTTACGAAAAAAAGAGCCAAAATTTAGCTAGAAAAGCAGTATTAATTGTCAGACTGGTTAGACTGGCAATAGTTTTTCTCTTTAACCTAACAGATAAGAATTTTGCCAGTAAAAAACAGGTCGTTACTGCGACATTTTGCCAGTGTAAAACACTCTAGTGAAATAGTCTTAGAAAAATACCTTAACTACAAAAGTTACAGGTGAAAGCATACCAAAAAAATGATGTACATTTAATATTAGTTAAAAAAGAAAATGTCTGGAAGATTTGACGCGGTTGCAAAACTGTTTTATCAGTCCTAAAACTTTTTGACTTTTTTCGAAAAAAACGAACATTTTTATACTTTACTTTACTAAAACTAATATTGCTAAATCTTGAAATAACTTTAGCTTAATACCGTGCTAAAAACTCAAGTTGCTAGCGTAAATACTTTTGGAGATAAGAGTTTTTAAATGTTAAATTTAATTGTACATTTTTTCTTTATATATAAAAAAATTCAGAAAAACTTTGCACATCTCATTAGACCAATTATCTTTTTCTACTACTGTATAAATAAGAAAACTTTGTGGTCCTAGCAACGCGAATGATAACGAAAGAGAACCTTCTTGTTACCTGGTTGCTAAGCGTTGCTAGCTACGAAAGTAATATTTTCAGCGCCTGGACAAAAAAGTAAGAGTAAAAAAAGAAAATATGCTTGTGGGAAATATTAGGATTTATTTATAAAAAGTAACTAATTTATGACAAAATATTTTAAAAAACTAGGTTAGGTATTAACATTAAAAGTAATTGTGCAATTTGAGCAATTAGCAAAAGAAATTGGAGGAATAATACTTGAATTAACAGTTTTTAAATTTGTTGTTGGGGTATCGTTATCACCTTTAACTACGTTAATATTCATATTTTTCACTGTTACTTCATTAGAGGAAATATTGGTAGGAATTTCGTGTAAAATCTTCTTTGAAATTTCCACCTTATTACTATAGGATTCAGCAATATATCCCTCCGCAACAGAAGAAGACTTCCAACCTCCATGCCTTTTTAAGTCCAAAATATCGACATCCGAAGCATTGGCAAGGAACGTAGTTGACGTTCTTCTAAAAGAATGGCCAGTGTATCTACTGATGTCTTTAAGCTTCAAAAACTTCGCAATTTCTTTAGGTACATTTGAAATAGTGTGCTTTCCAATTACTTGATTAACACATTTACCTCTTTCATAACGATACAATAAACGCTCATCTAGAGCATTCCTTGGTCTCAGCTTAATATATTCCTGTAGAAATCTGACATAAGGAACTGAGCCTTCATCGTTGGTTACTACAAAGTTTCTTTTAACTTTATTTTTAGACTCCACTATTTTTACTATAGCCACGTCATTTCTTATTTCTACATCACTTAGCTTCATTCTGTATATTTCGTCTGTCCGGCATGCCCCAGCCACTCCCATAATGGCTATTACTTTCATTGCTAAGTAACTTTGATCAGGCGCGTTAAGTAAAAACTTTATGATTTCTTCTTTTTAAAAATTTTTGACTTTTTTGCCTCATAACCATCGTTTTTCCTTTTAATAAAAGCAACTAGTTTCTTGAACTCCGAAATATCTTGATTTTTGTTTACGGAAATTGTTAACTTGAGCATGGAATATACAGACCAGAGGGTTGGTGGTGATAAAGACTCGGATTTTTCTTGAAAATACGCCAACATCACATTCTCATCAATCCGCCCCACATTTTTTGTAGCAAGCCATTCAGAAAACGATTTATATGTTTGATGGTACCTCTCTTTAGATTTGTCTGGCAGAAGTGAGGCACACGCAAGGTCAGCTGCCTTTTGGATGCCATTTTCATATTCATTTAACATTTTAAAATGGGAATGGATTTATACTAAATTAACAATAATTCAAAATCTGACAAGTGCTGATGACAGACAATGTCAACAATAAATGTGTTGCTATGGATTAATTTTTAACAGGTAAAATTTCAAAATCTCTGATATTTCTATTAAAACATGATGTTAATGATTATTAAATTATGCGATACATAGAACAGTAGCAGAAAAAATATAATACATTACACGATGCGAAAGGCCTTTCAAGTGTTCGGAGGTTTTAAATAGCCTCGGCTTCGCCTCGGCCATTTAAAAACCACCTCACACCAAAAAGTAAACTTTCGCATCTTGTAATGTAAATAACTATTTAAAAGTTTTTATATGATTTTTTTCTATGACACCTAGAAATGGGTGAAAAACACGTTTAAGAAACAAAATACAAATTTGCCTAAAAAGACCTATTTAAATTGCAGTAGAAAGCTACGGGATAGTATTACTTCCGCCACTTTATCAAATCTACAAAGCTTGTTTAAACAATTTTTAAATGACACTATTTAAAACTTATGTCGTTTTTTCGCAATGTCTAAAAAATGATATACAGGTTAAATATTATACTTGGATCAGAAACTTGTGCACAATTTTACACAAAACAGTGGTCTATTTTAAGACAAAACCTTGCTAATGATGCGTATTCACTTAGCGAAGCGTGTTCGTTATCATTGCCGTGGAAATTGGATACCAAACCAGAGCACGCGGAAAAGCTGACACTGCCGTAGTAGGCTTAGAACGCCACGCACAGCCGCCGGGGGCGGCAGCCACCCCAGATGAATACGCACCTTAAGAGAGATCAGTTTGGATAAGCAAGGGTTTTTTACGAAGTGTGATCAAAATTTCATCCTTTTTGTGGTATACAGCCTATTGCATGTATTTTTTACGTTTTTTTTCACCTATTTCTTAGTGTCGTAGAAAAAACTATGTAAAAGCTTTGAAAACGCAATTAAATTTTCTAATAAATTGTGCCAAGTTTTTTTAATCTTTTATCAATAAAGAAAATATTTATAAATAAAGTTGACACTTGTAGTGCAAAATTCAAAAATGTATTTCTCCGAAAGTATTTGCTCTAGCAATTTAAATTTTTACCAAGATTTACAAACACTTAGCATTAAGGTTAACCTTTATAAAACTTAAGCATCTATAATTTTCTCGTAATAAAAAATGATATGATATGAAAATGATATGAAAATGTCTTATTTTTTCGAAAAAATCGAAAAGTTTTAGGCCTTAAACAAGCCTACCAGATATTGATTTTCTTATAAAACTATTATTATATTAATCATACACAAAATTTTAGCTTTGTACTTCACAGGTTAGTCAAGGTAGCTACTAGCTCGACTACATCATGAACAAGTTTTTTTTTGGCTGCTAGTAAATCTAAGCTTAAAAATACCGGAAGTATCATTAAATTAAGATAGATAGATTTTTTATAAAATATATTTAAGTATTCTTGCTTTCCTTGCTTTCTATGTGATTAACGTAATTTTTATTGTTTTTGTTAAAAGATAAAAGTGTTTTATATGGATATTTTTCTACAAAATGATAATATCTGTAAAGCTACCAAAATGGATGCTATATCTAAGTTAATAGATGCATCGCTAATAGCAAATTCAAAAAGAGGTTTTGATCCAGAGTCTGGTTTAAAAAAATAATTAACCATTCTAGCATGTTTATCAGTATGGGTTTATGGGTATACTCGAGGTTTATGCTTTTGACTCCATGATGCAAACGAAGATATTTGCTGTAACACCGGTTTAGGTAAAAAAAGTAAAACAATATTATACATAACCTAAATTAACACCTGTGTTTTCCTCTATACCATGCGCATTTTTAAGATGAAAATGCTCGTAGAATTGCGTGATCTTCTGAAACTTCAAAAATATTATTTAATCGGAAATAAGTCTGCGGTGTGGGGGTTTAAGGGGCGATGGCAAGTTTGGTCAATTAATGCCAGCCCAAATGTCAACCTCGCCTGCCCGAGTGATGACCTTTGTCATCCGGTGCCCCCTGCTAGACAACCAAAGAGGCTCTGACGACCGAGTCACGGCGGTATAACCGTTCAACCTGGTACTAGAGGAAATGTCGTTCCATCATGACCTCCTATCAACCCGCACTCGCCAGCGTGATATGAAATGGCTTAACTCCTATCGATACAGATATGGAAGAAGTCAGAAACGTACGGCCCTTAGTCCCCGGCGGTTGCTCGTCCCCAGCCAAGGTAGCGGCTGTGCTGGACGGCAATCAGAGGGTGCTAAGAATCACCGGGTAAGACGAGGCTACCAAGGAAGACGAAAAAAGCATATCGCCACTTATAATACGAGGACGCTTTCAAACGAACAGAAAATTCTTGAGCTGGAAGAAGAAATAAAGCAGATCCATTGGGATATAGTAGGTCTGAGTGAAGTTCGAAGGAGAGGAGAACAACAGAGCAGCCTAAAATCGGGGAATATGTTTTACCACAGAGGCAACCAAAAAGATATAAATGGGGAAGTGGGCTTTATAATACACAGAAAACATGTAAAGAACATTCAATATTTTGAGAGTATAAGCCCGAGAGTTTGCTTCGTGGTACTAACATTAAGCCAGAGATACAGCATTAAAATAAGCCAAGTCTATGCGCCAACCTCAACACATACAGACGAGGAAGTTGAGAAGTTCTACGATGATATAAATCAGGCAATGTCCAAAATGTCAACATATTTCTCTATCATGATTGGGGATTTTCCCGCTAAACTTGGAAAAAAGCAGGATGAAAGTGAATCCCCCCTTGGACAACACGCAATAAGATGACAGAGGGAATACTTTACTTCAGTTTCTCCTGGAGCAAAATCTGTCTGCTATGAATACTTTCTTCAAGAAGGCCGAACATAGAAAATCGAATTGGATCAGCCCCGACGAAAACACAAAAAATGAGATAGGACTTGTACAAGATGTTACAGTACTGAATAGGGCGTAAATAGGGAGTGGCCACAGAATGGTCAGAGCAACAATTTTTGTAAATATAAGGAAGGAAAGAAGAATTCTCACTAAGATTAACAATAAAAATGGAAGGCTGTTGCAAACCATGAGGAATACCAACGTGCCATATCTGAACATTTTGAGAACACAGATTAACTGAATATCGAAACACTAAATGCCACTAAAAGTATAATGAAGTCAATACAGAAAGCCCAGCGAAAGCATTGCTCAGAGCCAAACAGTAAGAAGAAAAATTATCACCAGGAACACGACATCTTATGAAACAGAGACGTGAAGTGCTGCAGGAAAACCCTAGAAATACAGACCAACTAAGACAACTGAACAGAGACATATCGAAAGCTGTTCGAAAGGACTTAAGAGACCATAATAACAAGTGGGTAGCGAGTACGATCGAGGAAAACAAGAGTATGAAGGTACCCAAGAACAAACTCGCAATAGGAAAGATAGAACTCACAAAATTGGAAAATACAAGTGGAAAGATCACCACAAATAAACACGAGATCCTGGACATTGTAAAAGACTTCTACTTAAACCTATATGGTAAAGGTGAACACCAAGAAGAGAACAGCCTTTGTAATATCCGTCAAATTCTAAATCAAGGGTCAGATGAATCACTATCAGAGATGAAGAACAGTAAAGCACCAGGGGAGGACGATATCGTGATTGAAGCAGTCAAGGAAGGTGTAGATAAGTTATTGAAGGCTATAAAAATCTTATTTAATAAATGCCTCATAGAAGCAACAACACCTGCAGTTTGGAACAAATGCTATCATCGTGATTATGCATAAGAAGGGAAACATTGCCAATCTAAACAACTACAGGCCAATTAGCCTATTATCACATCTCTACAAATTGTTCACCAAAATCATTACCAGGCGCCTCGACAATAAACTCGACCTCTATTAGCCTCCCGAGCAGGCGGGCTTTAGATCCGGTTATGGGACCAACGATCACCTACAGGTTATTAAAACATTAATAGAAAAATCTGTAAAATATAACAAGCCTCTCGTGCTAGTGTTTGTGGATTATGAAAAGGCCTTCGACTCAATTGAACACAACGAGATCTTCAAAGCTCTTGCCGACTACCGGGTTGACCACAGATACTCTGCTATTCTGCAACATATTTATAAACACGCAACAGCAAGCGTGAAAATACACGAGACAACGGATAAATTCAAAGTGCAGCGGGGGGTCCGACAGGGTGATACAATCTCGCCTAAACTGTTAACCATGCTTTTGGAATGTATGTTTAAAAATGTCGATTTGGATGGACTGGGCATAAATGTAGACGGTGTAAATCTTAACCATTTTCGGTTCGCTGACGATATTGTGCTGATCTCGGACTGTATGGGAAAGGCAAAAGAAATGTTATTAAAACTAGCATCTGCTTCACAAAAAGTAGGTCGCATAATCAATGTAAGCAAAACACAATTTATGACAAATTTGTTCCCCAGCCGAAACATACTACTATAAAGAGGAGGAATCCCCCAAGTTACAGCCTACAAATATCTAGGACACAAAATTAGAGTCAGCCGGGACAACCAGACCTGTGAGATTAAACGGAGAATTGGACTAGCTTGAGCAGCCTTCGGAAAGCTCGAACATATTTTTAAATCAGAAATCCCCATTTGCCTTAAACGCAAAGCCTTTGATCAGTGTGTTTTGCCAGTCCTGACCTATGGTGCGTAGACTTTAACGTTAACACGGAGATCGGCAAACAGAGTGAGAGTTGCGCAGCGAGCAATGGAAAGATCGATGCTGGGAATCACAATAAGAGATAAAGTCCCAAACGAACAAATTCGACACAGAACCAGAGTCACGGACGCAGTGGAGCGAATAGCGTACTTGAAGTGAAATTGGGCAGGGCAGGTCGCAAGAATAAACAACGAAAGATGGACCAAAAGAATTAGAGGACTTCCCCCAACCAGGTGGATGGACGATATAAAGCGTATTTCTACAAACTGGATTCAGGATGCCCAGAACCGAAATATGTGGAAAATATTGAGAGAGGCCTATGTCCAGCAGTGAATGAGACAGGCTGCGTGATGAAGTCTGCGGTTCCAGGCAGCATAATAGCCTCCTATACCAAATTTGTATTTAAATATAAATTTTGCATGCGAATTGTATCAGAAAGGCTTGTCGGTTCTTTGGTGGTTGCTTTTTGTTGCGTAATAATAGGTTTAAATTAGGTACTGGTACGATTTCGTTGTTCGACCATTGCCTATGGTTATTTGGATATACTTTAGCTCGCCTTTGAGAGTTTTACTTAAATATTTTAAGCTTTATTTACTATTTTCCAAAATATAGTAACACCAGAAAAAAAAATATTGTTTTATCCATATCGTTAATATTTTAATAATTTGATTGGTGTCTAAAATTACTTATAGTTTATTATTTAAAAATATGTGTTTTGTCACACATTGAACCCTAATTATTGGTACTGATCTGATTAGGTTGGTCTCGCATGAATTTATTGATATTCACTCTATCTAGGCTGTAAATTTACTACTTAAGGCAAGAAAATTTTATAAAAAAGAAAAAATAACTATCTTAAGGAATTTTTACTTTTTTAAGCAAATTTTTAAAAAGGCGAAATATTTTTATATACAATTTTAAACTAGTACTTTTATCTAGGAGTTTTTTATAATACAGACAAATACTCAGAACTTCTATTGTGTCATAATGTTTTTAAAGAAATAACAATTTTTTATACAAAATGATATTAATTTTTTGTTTATTTCTTTTTTTCTTAAAAGTTAATAAAAATATTTGCAAAATATTTTTTTCGCAGGCATATTTTTAGAGTAAGAAAAATGAGAGAGCGATTGTGTGAAAATGTCGCTCCAATAACCCTAATTACGATCTCTCGGCTTTTATAAAACCTCCTGGCAGGTATAATTAAAGTGGGGTAAAGAAGACAGTGGCAGTCAATTATATTAAATTTAAAAAATAAAATATGATTAGAATTATTAAGGAAGTTAAACTTATTTACCTTGAGTATTATTACTTATAGTATTAAGTTGAATTATTATCATTTTACTGGCCAATTTATTATAAATAGAAATACAGGGTGTTAATAAGTACATATGTACCATAAATTGAGGCCATACTCTCTCTCTGGGAGATCGAGCTGCAGGCATATGCAGATGATCTAGTCATCCTAATTAAAAGGAAACTCTGAAGAGACGATTTCAAACATCCTTTAAGAAGTACTAAACACCACACAAAGCTGGTGTCAAAGGAAAAAAATTACCATAAACCCTCAAAAAATGGTTATTGTCCCCTTCACCCGAAAGAGAAACCTGGTTAACTTGAGACCACCAACTCTGCAATGAAACAATACCATTTGCGAAAGAAGCAAAATATCTGGGGTTGATCCTAGATAGCACTCTTAGCTGGAATTCGCATCTAGAAAAAGTCACCCGTAAGGCGACCCTATCTTTCTGGACATGCCGCAGGATCTGTGGCAAATTCTGGGGCATGCAACCAAAACAGATGTACTGGCTATACGTGACAGTCATAAGACCAATGATCACGTATGGCTCTGTGGCATGGTGGCGCAAGGGGCAGCAGCGGCTGACTCAAGCCAAGCTATCTAGCCTACAGAGACAGGCCTGCCTAATGATCACGGGCGCGCTGCGCTCGACACCAACGGCGGCCATGAAAGCCCTCCTAGGACTGCCTCCTCTGCATATTTACTTGGAGAGAGAGGCAAGGTGGGCAACCTACAGACTCTATCAAGCGGTCAGTAACAAACCGCAGGCGTGTCATATGGAGAGCACCAGTCTCCTTAGGAATATTCTGACCTGTGATAGGCTGGGAATTCCCTCAGACATAATGCCTACAGCAACCAATTACAACCGGCCCTACAGTGTAGTCTACCCAAAAAGGGAGGACTGAAGACGAAAAACGACCGACCTGCTCCGGGCTGATATCTGTTGGTACACCGATGGCTCCAAAACCAAGGACGGTGTTGGAGCTGGAATATATGGACAGAGGCCGAGGGCAGAGTTTTCCTTTAGCCTAGGCACTCTCGCAACCATATTTCAAGCGGAGGTATTTGCTATTAAGATGTGTGCTAGATCGCTGGTTGATCGGCACTGCACACGTTAGACAGTTAAAATATTTTCCGATAGTCAAGCAGCTCTTAAGGCTCTTGAATCCAGCCGGTGCAATTGAAACCGTCTGGAATTGCAAGGATGCGCTGACCAAACTGGGTCAAAACAATAAGGTTACACTACTGTGGATACCTGGACACACCGGCAGAGGGTAATGAATCCGCAGACCTCCTTGCCAAAAGGGGGTCGGAAACAAAATTCACAGGGCCGGAACCGGTCATCGGTATATCTTATGGAATGGCCAAGCAGTTCATATCAGCTTGGACACAAAGAGAAAATATTCGGTACTGGCATGGACTTCCGGGTCTCAGACACTCGAAGGCCTTCATAAGCCCACCGAACCATCAATGTACTGTCAAACTACTGGAGCAATCAAGGGTACACCTTAAAACTCTAGTGGGACTGTACACGGGACACTGCAGATTAAAATACCACATGCACAAGATCGGCCTAGCGGAAGACGCCGAGTGCCGCATGTGCATGGAGGGGATAAATCGGCAGAACACATACTGTGTTCGTGCCCAGAAATGGCACGACTAAGATTCGCAATCCTCGGCAATGACACCTTGTTGCCGGGGGAGGTGAAAGATCTCTCTCCCAACAGGATCATCAGATTTATTAGGAGTCTGGACCTGGTGGGAGAAATATAAAAGGGTGTGAGCCACAATAGACCGATCGGTCGCGGTGGAAGGGTGTTATACCCACTCACTTTAAACCTACCTACCTACCTTCCTACCATAAATTGAACAGACGATTCTTTGAGGAATTTTAAGACAAAAAATTCGCAAATTTTTCAGATTTTGAGATACAGGCTGTTAAAATTAAAAAAAGTTTTTTCGTAAATATCTTAAATATGACATACCTAGTAACTAATAAACTTTTTGTCTTAAAATACCTTAATGAATCGTCAGTTTAATTTATGGTACATACTTAATTAACACCCTGTATAATAAGATCGTATTTTTGCTTTTGTTTTTAAGTAAATTATACGTCTTATTCAGGTTATTATTATTGTCGTTTACGATCACTTGCAAAAGTTTTGTCAACTTTTTCGTAAAGAAAATGGCCCAGAAATATTCGCTTGCTATTTTATAATTGTTGTACAGAAATAGTAAATTAATAAAACTGTTCATTATTAAATTGCTTTTGAAATATATGGTGGATGTATCAGAGCCAGAACCAACTCACAGCTTTTTAACGATCAAGGATATTAATAAGGACGAATAATGGTTGAAGCCATGGTTAAGATAATTAATGGCCCATTAATGGCTGAGTTAGATACAAAATTTTTTCAGCGATCGTTTTGCTATTACATTGTAAAAATTATAATTTTTCTTAAATAATTTTAAGATGGACTTCGGTTTTAGGCAACAATCTTGACATATTTAATAGTTGTTATTCGAACGAGAAAGTTATAAACTCATGGTTGTTTTGTGTATTTTTAGGTGCCTATACTATAATCTTTTAATAATAGAAAATTGTGTATTATAGAGGGCTAATAAGAAATAATTGTGCATACTTAAATAATACCCATAAATATAGGATTGCCGGCAAATATATTTTTTTTAAGAAAAGTTTTAGCACTGCTCATCTATGTGTGGCAGAAAACTTACAGTAAAATTTTGGAACTTAGCTCTTAAACGTTCATTTATTTTTAGAAATATTTCTTTCTATGAAGTCCTCTTAATAACAAAAATTAATTTGCTAAAATAAATATGATGTTTTTGTCAGTGACACCAGCTATTAGCGATATTAAATGTTTTAAAAGAAATTCACGTAAAATTTGTTTATTACAAAATTTCGATAGGTTACTTAGAAAAAAATTGGCTTGTGAAAAAATTACTACATAAATATACTTTTAACTTTGCTTTATTATAGAATTTTTGTAATTTAGATTTCCAGAACACAATGAGGTTGACCACCTAACCAGTTGCCAACCCTTATAATTCAAGATATTACCTTTAAATTTTTGTAGGTTTTATAAATTGTTTTGGTGTCAGATATGCGTATTAAAAAATATTTACATGTTATTTTAGAATATTAGATTTTACACGTTTTACCTTAGGGGAAGGCATGGTTAATTTAAATAGTGAAATTCAACGATTATAGACAGCGCCGCACATTTACTGACTAGGCTCTAGAGCAGGTTAAAGTTAAATCCTAAGTGGATTTAGGTGAAAAATAATCTTTAGAAAAGAGGCGCTCTTCGGGTTAAACAACTTCGTAAGCAAGCAACATTTCCGGATTTGAGGCTACGAAAACCCACCGAACATTTATCAGGATCCTTTGCATTCCAAAAAAAGCCATCATTTGGTCTGCGTTTTGGAGCGGTCAAATAATCGGTCCTTATTTTTCTGAAACGCAGAAAAAATTGCCTTACTATTAATAATGATTGATATCGGGCGATGATAACTAATTTTTTTGGCCAGGATTGAATGGCATCCTAAACATATGGTTTTAACAAAAAGGGGCCTCTACTATACAGATACTGTAGGCAATACATTGAATTTATTGCATAAAAGTTTCGAAGGCTTCATTTCATCGCGGTGAGGCGACATCAACTATCCATCCAGATCCTGTTATTTAACGCCGTTGTTTTTTTCAGTACAAACAATTGCCGCTATAAAAGTAAACATTGCATTACTGGTGCATTTGAGCCAAAGTTATGCGAAAATCATCTAACATTTGATCTCTATGACCTAGCTAAGCTACGGCAATCATTTCGCTGACATTATTTTTAAAACAGCATATCATTGACTGTTAAAATAATAAATAAAATCACTGCAATATAATTTCCACATTTTTTTCATTTTAATTAAAATATGCCGAAAGTAATAAACACTTTACTTACAAAACCTTCGGGAAAATTCAAACCCAAATGTATCTAAAATGAAATTGACTTATTCTTGCAATTTTTCGAGTGCTAAAACTGAAACTAAACTTTATTTTTAATTTTAGTTAAAGATTTAGAGATACGTAGATGTCATGTGTCCCTACATAACACTATAACCGTATATTTGTACTATTAAAACCATAGGGGTGTTTGACGTTGTCAAATCTAGGTTTTTCTTCAACCTAAAAATCATGTTAATAACTGCTATTGCTGCATAATACGAGTTGTGCAAGGACTCAGGTATATTCAAGGATAAAAAATTGGTCACCAACTATCCAATTATGCTATCTGCTATTGCGTGAGTGAAATTGACGAAACTTTTATTTCAGAACCCCAGAAACATTTATTTACCAATCATATAATAGGATGCAGCACTTTTTCAAAAAGAAGAAACGTCATCAATATATAAAGACCTACCACGTCATACCACCAACCACACAAAATAGCCCAGCAAAGATTAAACGATCTGATAGGAGATTTAGTACTTTCAAAAAGTAAGGCAGAGTAGCTAAGATTGAGTTAGTGGAAGCTATTAGAAGATGATTTTAAGTATGTGTTTTTCGCCATAAAGGACTAGCTCCATTTTTTGGCTGAAAAATAACTTAGTTCCTGCAATAAAACTACTGGTTTATTGACGGCTTCAAATAAAACTACAAACCAGAGAATTTGAGATTGTTATGGACAGTTTAACATTTAGTTTGAAGGCAGTACTATTGCATGACGGATAAATTCTACCATGAATTCCTGTTAAATATGCAGTTTAGTATATAAATCAGGCTTTGAATCAGATATGAAGTACCCATTGATAAGCATAAAATACGATGAACACCAATGGCAGCGACTTATCTGTTGTTGCGCTTTAACTGGGGTTGCAGCTATTCAGTAACTGCGTGAGTAAATCCCAAGGCTAAGTGAAGCAAAAATTAAAGAAGGTTTTTTTGTTGGGCCACAGATTTGATTAAAATATTCTGAAAGACGAACATTTAGACAACACGTTAAAAGATTAAAAAAGAGTTTGGAAAGACTTTCGCCTTGTCGTCAATAATTATTTGAAAAATGAAAAAGCTGGCAATTACGTTATAAAATATGGTATCATCGTATCAAAAAATGGGTTGCAATATGTCTTTTAAGATTCATTTTCTACATACATCCACCTGGACATTTTTTTTAAAAACTGCGGAGCTGTAAGCACGGCGAACGCATCTATCAGGATATATTCAACAATAAAAAAGGGTACCAGGGAAACTGAAATGCTTTTTTGCTTGCCGATTACTGTTGGACTTCTGCTAGAGGTGCTTCAGAATTAATAGTTAACAAAAGCGCATTTAGTGACTCTAAAAGCGTAAACGTATGTATTTATTACTATTATTTTGTTAAACATAAAATACAGAAACTTGTTCTTAAAAATTTGTACTAAATTTTTAACTTCCTTGTCGTTTTTGTATTTAGCGCTCCAAAATTAAAAAAAAACATTTTTTACAGGAGACACAATAAATAAAAAAAAATGTTTATCAGTGTTATATTTGTTCTTAGACTGGAACGATATTTGAATATTTACTGATATTTCCAGTATCACAATCTGCTTCAAAATTATACGATGTTACATAATTTAAGATTGATACAACATATTCATTAAGAAGTTACCTCCTGGACAGTACTTTTGTTATAATCAAAATAAAGGAAAACTGTATGTAAAAATTTTGGAACATACGGGTGATTTTAGATTTATAAATTTTTGAAAAATGGATACAATATCCACAAATTGGTCAGATTCTTCAAGCAAACCCATATAACTCATGTTATTACCGCAGGCTGTTCCACCACTGAGAAAAATATCGAAAAGTGCGTAATCATTGCTCTCTTTTAATGCCGTTCCCGATGATCGGGAGTCTATCTGACAGGCGAAAGGCTGCTGAAGGAGGATGAAAAATGGCCCTAATATTTTATCGAGAGATCAGATGGCTGCATGCATACGAACTCGGGGATAATGAGACGGGTTAGAAAGCCCGATACCACCGTTATAAGGATATTTCACCCGCTTTGTGATCGCTTCAAGGTTTTTGACGTAAACAACGTGGCACGGATATTAGGTTTTTGGGGTTTTATTTCCATGTAAATAAATTCATAAGGTATAATATTGTTCATTAGAAAATAAATTAATGTATATCGGGTACATAATTAAAAGGAATCGTTATCAAAATGTGCAAGTTTTTAAGCTAACCTCTATTAAATATACTCACTGATTGTCAACTTGGGTTCCCAATATTAATTGGGTGAAAGAGTTGGTACAGAGCAAATGCGTTTTTATTTTGAAATTTTACCGACAGGTTCTCTAAGAAACATTAAATTAACGCAAAACTAGCTGTAGTTACTTTATTTATATGCATTTACTGTAATAAAAATGTGTGTATTTATTTTATTGTATTCATAACTATTCTATAGTTGTAACTCTTCTTTTATTTCACTACAATAAAATATTAATAATAGGAGCGTAATCATGTAACCTTCTCAGCTTCTTTTTTGTTGTTTGTATATTTAACATTTAAAAAAATATTATTATTCAATTTCAGACAAGCAAGTTTCGCTATTTCACAGTATTTGTCAAAACTCTTTAAATCTGTTAATATATTAAGTTGGAGTTTTGACAGATGGTCAGTATTATATTTATTTTAAAAAATATATGATGTAAAATATTTTTATGACTATAACATTTGAACTTATTTTGTAAGGTATGTATAAATTAAAATTTTTGCAAATGGTGTAGTTTAGTTTATAATGTTTTTATTTCTTTCTGTACAGAAAGTTATATAAAGCCAAGCACTAAAATCTAGAATGTCCAATTAGCTAGGCTTATTATTTATATGGGGGTTTTCTTTTTTTGTTTACCTGGATCTTTTTTATTTTTTATATGATTTTATTTTGAACTTATTGTTTTTTGCGAGTCCTAATTATATTATCCTTAAATTTTTGTGGTATATGTCCTTTTATTTTTTGTTATACTAGGGGTGGTACATGCCATGATTTCTATTGTCCCAGCCAGAGCTGTCAAAGTACTCTTAAATAGTATTTCATGTAAAAGTACCAAGTATTCATTAAAATGTTCTTGCATTTTCAAGTAAATTAAAAAAGTACTGAAGTACCACCCAAGTATTTTTCTTGAAGTAAATCCAAGTACTTAGAAACCAAAGTTTAAAAAAACAAAGTACTTGAAGTAAAACAAAGTACTTGAAGTACACCAAAGTACTTAAGTAAATAAAACCAAAAATAAAAGTACTTAAGTAATTAAAAGTACTTCAAGTAAAAAAAATTATACTTGAGTAGTATTGTTTGTAAGGAAGTTAGAGGGTTTATTCTCAAAACCGGGTTTTCCAACAACTCCTAAAAGCTTTAAGGACTGAGGGTACGTCATTGGAAAGTAGGCCAGTCGGTTAAAACTATATTTAGGAAAACAAGTAGGTTGCTAATGTCCTGTTTTAAGTCGGGATCTTATGCATGTCCAAAATAATGTAAAATTTTTTATGTAAATTTATGGCAACAGGCCCACAATGCCGTACTGGGTGAGCGTTGGGCCCTAAACTATTATAGGAAATATTGGTTTTTCCCAAAATGGGTTTTTTCCCGGATTGCCAAAAGGGGTTTGGGGGTTTGGGACCCGTTGGCATCGATACATCTGTCAAAAGCGAGTGTTTTCATATGGGGCCTACAGCAGGTTCACCAAACCCTTTCTTGGGAAATATTTTAATTTCCCATCAACACGAATCAAGTCAGAACAACATAACTTTAATTTTGATGTGTTTCCATTTTATTAGTGGAAATTTTGTTTAAGTTTTGTGTGGGGGTTTAAATTTTAAAAGAGCGGTTTAAAGCAATACAAAAAACAGGCGTAAATTGAGTATTGGTTTTTTTTTTACTTCAAGTACTTTTTATTTACTTGAAGTACTTTCTTTAATTTAAAAGTATTTTTTTTTTTTTTTTTTGAAAAATTAATTTTTTTACTTTTTTAAGGTACAATTTCTTTAAAATTTTTTAAAAAATAACTTAAATTAAATTAAAAAAATTTTATGTAATTTACTTGGTCAAATAAAAAAAAATCCAAGTATCTTCATAAAAAAATAAGTCAAGTACAAGTACTCCGAAAAAAAAGCTTAAGTAAAAAATCTTAAAAAATTTTACTTAAATACTTCAAGTTT
>JAHBCN010013038.1:0-25397 GCA_019359885.1 Listronotus oregonensis
GGTTTTGTACTTGAAACAAATGAAGTCAATAAAAGTCCACGAAAACAGTAATATTAGCTTTTAAAAAAAGTGATTTAAATTTATCAAATTCCCTTAAGGGGGGAGGAAATATTGGGGAAAATATCCCCCAAAATTAAAGTTAAAAAACAAAAAAAAAACATACCGGAAGAGGTAAAATGCAAAGAGTCGGGGCTTGCTAAACATGCCTGGTCGAAACAACGCCGCATACAGTGCCTGAAGCAAAAATTATTTATAAAGAAACCCACTGGATAAAAGAAAAATTAAAGAAGCTGCAATAATTCCAAACATCCAAAAAAATGTTTTAAAACAAGCCTGGCCCTTTTTTAAATTTTTAAACCCCGGCAATTTTTAAAAATTTTAATAGTATATAAGTCGTAACTTTATAAATTATTTTTAGTAGTTATCACTTAAAAACTGTGGGAGACACATACTAACTGAAACGTTGGGTACCAATTAACAAATATAAATAATGGAAACGCAAAGGTTTTAGTGTTATTGATGCTACAACATTGACTACACCTTCGCGGAAAAACCCAAAAAAAAAAAACATCTTTAAAATAATAAACGAAAATAAATGTCTCGCAAAAATTTTAATATGATCAACTTATTATTTTATTTTTTTTTAAACCCAAATTTAATTTTTTTTTTTTCTTTTTATTTTTCCCAATTTGCTCCCCTTTTTTAACCCCTTTTTGAAAAATTTTAAAAAAAAATTTTTTTAAAAATTTAAAATTTTAAAATTTTAAATTTAAAAAAAAAAAAAAAAAATAATTTTTAAAAAAATTTAAAAAAATTTTTTATTTTAAAATTTATTAAAAAATTTTAAAAAAAATTTTTCCCTTTTTTTAAAATTTTTAAATTTAAAACTTTTTTAAAAAGGGTTTAAAAATTTTATTTTTTTTACTTTTAAAAACCAAAAAGTTTTAATTTAAATTTTTCCAAATTTTAAAAAAAAAAATTTTTTAATTTTTTTTCCCTTTAAAATTTTCAATTTTACTTATAGCCTTTTTTTAAAAAATTTGGGTTTTTAAAAATTACTTTTAAAAAAAAACCCTTTTTTTTTTCCAAAAAAAAATCAAAAAAAAATTATAAAATTTTTAAAAATTATTATTGAAATAAATCAAGTTAGCTTTGCTCGTTGCCAGCGATTGTTGTTTTGTTGTTGTAAACATTATAACTGACGAAAATCTTTTTTTGATTGTGTTAAAAATTTTTTTTCAATTTTAAAAAAATTTTTAAATATTTATTTTTAAGCTATTTTCTTACAAACTAGTGAACAAAAAGCAATAACAATTAAATACAATACATACAAAATTTTAAAAAAATTTTTGGGGAAAATTTACCCCCCTCTATGGGTTTTGCTCTTTTTCCCCCTTGAATTAGGGAAACCCCCAAAAATTTTCCCGGGGTGTTTCGGATAGTTTAAATCCGTCAATAATTCTATTTCTTTAGTTCTTCTAATGTCACAATTGGGTAGATAAACTAATTTTTTTGGTGTCCCCACAAAAAAAAAATTTGGGGTGTTCAGGTCAGGCGATCTAGGGGGCCCAAAAAATTTTGGGGCCTCCACGGCCTACCCAAAAAATTTTGGGAGGCTTATTTTAAAAGCTCACGACCCCCTATGCTAAAGTGGGCGGGAGGCCAATGAAAACCTTTGTTTTCCCTAACTGGGAAAAGGAACATTTTCAAGAAGCAAAGGCAAATCTTTTTGGGGGAAAATTAAATAATCCTGTCCGTTAAGGCGTCCTGGGAAAAAAAAGGGGCCAATTAAAGGGTTTTTGGGTCGTTTTGATCCAAACGTTCAGTGAAAATTTTCCTGAAAATGTGTCTCTGTAATCGCATGAGGGTTTTCCTGGGCCCAGTAATATTGTTATGGAAATTGGTTATTGATTTCTTGAAAAATTTGCTTCGTCCGTAAACAATATTTTGGCATAAAAATGAGGATTTTCTGTTATTTTTTGGAGATACCATCTACAAAATTGGTACGTGGTTCATAATCTCTAGGAAGCAATGCCTGAACCCTTTGTATGTGAAAAGGATATAACAAAGAATCCTTAAAATCTCCCATACCGTCTTGTAGCAGATGTTTAATGCCAACCTTTTTTCGCGACTTGTGGTTGGACCTCTTCACTGCATGCGGACAGCCTCCTCCACTGCCGGTGTTCTAACTGTACGGGCCTTCCCCCCGGAAATATTAGCTTTAAAACTGCCAGATTCAGTCAGACGACGATGAATGTTTTATAAATGTTCGTCTATCTGGGAGACGCGATTAGGATACCTTTCTTGATACAAACGCCGCGCCTCCACAGCATTACCATTAGCTAGACCATAAAGGAAATGCATTTGTGTCATTTCCAAATTAGAATAATTTACCATTTTTTTTAACTAGAAAAAGCCGTTTTAAGATCAAAGGGAGAAATAAAACAAACTGTCAGAATGATAATTAACGTCAGTGTCATAATGTTTACAACAACAAACAACAATCGCTGGCAACGAGCAAAGCTAACTTGATTTATTTCAATAATAATTTTTCAAGATGCAATTTGGGTACAAAGACATTTTTTAATTAACGATTTCTCCCAAACTAAGTTTCCCAAAAATGAAAGAGGGATTTTTTGTTTATAATTGATTGATAATTTTATAAAACCTAATTTTTCCCAAGTCAATGGGAGTATTTTTTTAAAATGTTTTGAAAATTGTCATAGCTACGCCACTGGTTGCAAAAAAAAAAACATCTGAAAAGTGTTTTTTATGCCATAATATCCGTGCCAAAATTCAGTTCAATATTCAAACCGTCTTTAAAAAATGTATTAAAAAGTGAAAATAAAATAAAATTTTAAACCCTGTATCTTAATAACTAAGCATTTTAGGCCAGTTTATAGAACTTTTCACTTAAAATATCCAGGAATGCCTCCTCAAATAGAATACCATTAAGTAACACCCTTATATATATATATATATATATATATATATATATATATATATATATATATATATATATATATATATATATATATATATATATATATATATATATATATATATATATATATATTAAAAAGACAATGGCCACCTGGGTCACCTGATGTAACCCTTTTAGATTTTTTTGTAAAGTTATGTAAAATCTAAAGCTAGTATTTTAATAAAACACAGTCTAAGAGCCGAACGGTTACATTATTTTAAAATAAAAGTCGCTCTTATATGGGTAATTTGTCTTGAGTCTCGTGCAACTCAACGGACTATCTATGCATATTATACGCGAGGCAAAAGCAAATAAATCAGTTATTTTATTATATAGATACGATACAGGGGCGACGTTGACAAATATCTGGGCTGTACTTCAATAAATTTCAATGGAAATTATTGCAATCCATTTTCGATCTCTCATTATATGATTACCTGCCTACTGAAGTGAGTGTGTATACCCGTTTCCGTTAGATACGTATTACGAATAGTAATAATTTATATTTATATATTGGAAAGGCATTAAGAAGTGTTCTTGGTGTTATTTTTTAATTAGCTCTACTTAGCGCGGCCCTGAAGGCCACCAGTTGTCCAAAAGTTAATTTCAAACTAGTGGGGGACTGTATACAGGCCCTGGAAAAAGTCGGCTTGGCAAACAAACTTACGGTAGCCTGGGTACCAGGCCACGAGGGCCACCCAGGTAAAGAAGAGGCCGACGACCTAGCCAAAAGGGGATCAGCCATGGAAATGATAGGCCCTGAGCCATTCTGTGGAATCTCGGCAGGCCTCTTTAAAGCATCTATTAAGAGCTGGGTAGACAGAGGGAGTTTCAAAGCTGGTGGGTACAAACCAAGGAAGTTTAAAGGTGTATGGAAGCCTAATACTGTAGAACAAAATTGTCCAGGCGTGCAGGGCAGCGGGAATCGGGGGATTGGCCCCGCGGAGTTTGCGCAATGAATAGTAGGTCAGAGCCGGACTTCCATAATTCTTTGTTACTATCTTTACTATCTATAAAGTTGCCATCATCAAATGTCAAATTCAACCATTCACTGTTTTTTTTTTATTTTTTGCACAAAATTGTTGGTTATTAAACGATACTACCATAGAATATTTAAAATTATTTTGTAAAATTAGATTTTATATCATCTGATATAATATGGAAAGAATAGATGGCGCCACTTTACAGCCTTCTATTTAAATGGTCGATATTTTTGGGCGTTTTGTATTTTTACCAAAAATCTTTGTAAATAAATAAAAACACGATTTTTAAAAAATAAATTTCAAACATTGTATGATATTCTCATGTACTAATCACCAATTTTGTGAGAAAAGAAGGGCAAGATAGTGTAAATGAGTTTAATCTAATCCTAAGATTGTGGTACATTAAAAAGTAAAAATTTTTATAACTGCTTTTTAGGCATATACTTTTCACTAATAACAAACATTCATGAGACAAAATAACAGTGGTTAAACATGTTTAGTAACCTTTGGTACCTGAGTATCCATTGTAACAGTATCCGTTAAATATTATGTATGTACAGAATGTCGAGCTTAAAAAGTTGATAATGCAAGATTAAGAAACCAAAAATCTAATTTATTTTTAAACAAATGGTATTGTCTCGAAAGTTGCCTCCTCTCGATTTTGAACAAATTTGGTATACAGGGGTTTTTGGGCGCTGATTACAATCTGAAAAAATATCTTTCGGAACGTTTTGTTTCGAAATCTTCATCATCAAAGTTAAAATTAAACTAACCTCATTTTCACATATTTCCTTCTTTTTGACAAATTTTTGATTTTTACTAAAGTGGCACACGATATTTTTAAACACCTTTTAAAACCTTGTATTTTTATTTATTTTACATCTTTTTTCCATTAAATTGCGAACTTTTAAGTTCAAAGGCAGATATTTGCTTAAAAAAAAAGTGTAAAAAGGTGTAAAATAAACATAAAAAAAGTTTTTAAAAGGTGTTTGTGAAATATTGTGTGCCAATTTAGTGTAAAAATCAAGAATTTTGTGCAAAAAGAAGAGGAATAGTATAAATGAGGTTAGTTTGATTTTCGATTTTGATGATGAATATCTCGAAAACGAAACATTGCCGAATTTTTTTTTTTTAGATTTGTAATCAGCGCCCCAAAAAACCGTACTAAATTTGTACTTCCTTTCATTCAATTAGAGGGACCTGTATATATTAAAATTTGCCTGGTCTGCCCAGTAATCAATAATTTTGATCCTTTAAAAGAGTGTACTAAATTTTTAAATGAAATAAAAGTACCTAAATGTAAACCTTATTTATTTTTAATAATCCACAGAAATACACAAACATTGTGGAAATCATCTAAAAGATAGTTAAGCTTGCCTTACTTTTCTCACTAATATTTCCTATAAAATTTTCATTTTCTATTATCCATAATTGATATATTATTATTTATACGGTTACCTAACGTTACGTCTTAGAAGCACCTAATTTAAATATAAAAAATACTTACCTAAAGTTAAAAAAACGGGTATGTTACCCTTGGATTTGCAAGATAAAACCATACAGCCTCTAGTTATTTTGTTACGATATTATAAGTAACAAACAATAAACACAAAATTATAATCACAATTTAATAAACACTAATCACTAAAATAACAAGGTTTTGATCAATCCAAAAACGGTACTCCGGCTCTCATAAAATTATAATGTGTTGGCTAACTTCACACAGATTTATCAGTGTGTAAGTAGGCAACACATTAAATTATTTCGTGGAATTTTGTTATTGCGCAGAATCGGCGGGGCCAACTCTGACAGTTATTTTCATACTGGGCTGGACATTTTTTGATCGAATGGGCCATAGCATTGGGCTTCCATACACCTTTAAACTTCCTTGGGTATAGGTAGGTAGGTTTGAAGTGAGTGGACTTTTTACGCCCTCCACTACGACCGCTCGGTCTATTGTGGCTCACACCTTTTTATATTTTTCCCAATAGAATCAGACTTCTAATGAACCCGATACCAGATTGGGAGAGAGTTTTTACATCTCCTCTTACTCGTGTCGCTACCGGACACGAGCACAATATGTGTTCTGATGTGTTCTGGTGTCCCTGTCTCCTGGAGAGTATGACGAGCAGACGATTAGATCCGTCATGCCCTCCTCTCCCGGTCCACTGCTTAAAAGCCAAAAGTCGCCACTGGAAGATAAATATTTAAAAAATCTTCATTACTTAAAGAAAAATAAATGTTCGCCATTTCGACAAACGTTATTCGCAAAAAGGGACTACCTTCCGAAAGAAATATTTTATCAATTCAGCCAATAGCAAGAGAGTTTAAAAAAATCGGATGGTCGTGTTTATTTTAAAGTGTTTACGAAAAAAAGGCACAATGGATATATGTCAGGTAATTCTGTATTTTGATTGGATATCACAAGTCCAATAAAAAGATCGATAAGTGTTTCGATAGGTAAATTTTTTGTTGCATAACAGAGTTTCGACGCATTTTATTGGTTAAATGTACCTGCCTTCGTATAAACAAACTTTTAGCAACTCTTCCTAAAAAAGGGTTTTTAGTAATAGTAATGGCGAGAGTATAAATGTGGTCGACGTTCGACGGTAGGAAATTGTAGACCCGGGTGTATCTCAGAAAATGTTTATCGCACAGCGTTGGGGAAAAAATATTTTTAGTAAAAGTGGTCAAGAGAAATAGATGGAAATTATTTTCAAGTTTCTGAAATGGCCGCTAGGGGGCGTAACCTGCAATCTTGAATCTAAAAAAGTGATTTTTCTGTGAATTTTGCTATATTAATACCCAACAAAAAAATACCTGATGTTTAAAGTCGAGGATAATTTGAACCTTTTTTGTTTGACAATTTTTGCTGTATAAATAAAGTGGTGGGGGGTGTTTAAAGGTTTTCGTAAAAAACACTCTGTAACTTCAAAACGGCTAAGCCAAGCTTAGACTAGTTGACAAGAGCTTTTCTTGGGCTATAAATGTTATAATATTTGAAGTTTTATTAGTTTCACATGTCGCCGCTAGAGGGCTTTTTTCGATATTCCGACAGAAATGGTTAATTTTCTCAAAAAAATTAAATGCATTGGTATTTTTTTTCATAAAAAAGTAGTTAAATATTGCCTAAACAATCTCGCGAAAACCGTATCTCGATATTTTGTTCCTTACGTAAAATTTAGGCAAAGAAAATTTTATACGTCAATATCTCAAAAACTATTAAACCTAAAAAAAATTTTTTGGGACATTTATTATGTGCTTTTACAAAAGCTTTAATTTAGGTTATATAATCTTTTCGTTTAAATGGATATTTACAATTATATTAAAATTAAATATATAATATATATATAATATATATATATATATATATATATATATATATATATATATATATATATATATATATATATATATATATATATATATATATATATATATATATATATATATATATATATATATATATATATATATATATTTAAAATTTTTTAAAAAAATTTATTTTAAATTTAAAAATAAAATTTTAATTTTAAAAAATTTTTTTTTTTTAAACTAAAATTTTTTAAATTTTTTTTTTTTTTTTACCAACCTTTTTTTAAATAAAAATTAAAAAAAATTTTTAAAAATTTTTAAATTTTTCTTTTAATTTTTTCGGGGTTTTTTTTAATTTTAAAAACTGGGAAAAATTTTAAACTTTTTTTCATTTTCCTTTTTTTGGGAAAAAAAAAATTTTACAATCTTTTTCTTTAAAAACCCCAAAATTTTTCCCAAAATAAATTTTTTAAAAAATTTGGTTTTAAAAATTTCCCAAACAACCCGGAAATTTAAAAATTTAAAATTTTAAAAAATTTTTTTATTTTTTTATATTATATATTAAAATATAAATATATATATATATATATAATATATATATATATATATATATATATATATATATATATATATATATATATATATATATATATATATATATATATATATTTTTAAAAAAATATAAATTTTTTTAAAATTTTTTTATTTTAAAAAAATTATTAGGATTTTTTTAAAAACACGAAAAGGTCCGTGTACAAATTTCAGCTCTTCTCAGTCCGCCAAATAAGAGATAAATGCTAAAATAAGTTACGAATCTCCAATCTTCTTACGCGCCTGTATTATTAGAAGTTTATAATAAAATACCAGAAAAATTATTTAACCTCTTACTCTCAAGTTGTCAGATCAATGTCACATCATTTTTAAATAATGAACTACTCAAATCAAGAAAAAATCACTATTATAAAATGGTTTTATTAGGGAAATAGTTATCGAAGAGTAGCGGACATGTTTGCAGCCTATTTTCCCAATAGGCCAATACCAAGTAAATCGACAATAGAACGGACGATAAAAAAATTTGAAACTACAGGCACAGTAATCAATAATTGCAAATGTGAAGAAAATCGACGTGAAAATCAGAGACAAATTGTACAAAATGAGAGGGATTTAGACGTGATACTTTGTGTAGAGGAGGCCGAAGGAAACATTAGCACGAGACAACTGGAGGACATTACTGGACAAGACCACACCACAATATCTCGAATTTTAAAAGTATGTAAATACCACGCTTACAAGTACGAAAGATACCAAGAATTAAGAGACGGAGACGAAATACGACGACAGGAATTTTGCTTTGAGATGATGGAGAGGACAACCACTGACAGAGGTTTTTTACAAAATATTTGCTTTACTGACGAATGCACTTTTACATTGAACAACGAACCCAACATTCAAAATTGCCGGTACTGGAGTAACGAAAACCAAAATCGATTTGTTGAGACAAGGACTCAATATCCACAAAAAATTAATGTTTTGGGGGAATTTGGGCCCAAATATCCTTGGACCATTTTTCCTTGACCGAAATTTGAATGCGGAGTACTTTCTGGAACTTTTAGAGAAACAAATTTTGCCTGCTTTGAACAACCTTGCTCGTGAAAATCAACGGATTTGGTATCAATGGATGGCTGCCCAGCACACAGTACCAGAGCTGTGCGCGAATACTTGAACAACGCATTTAATAACGACATCATAGGCCCGAACCACGCAATATCTTGGCCAGCCAGGTCTCCGGATCTTTCGCCAAATGATTTTTTTCTATGGGGACATTTAAAAACTAAGCTTTATACCAATAAAAAATATGAAAATTTAGACCAGCTAAGGAATGCAATTTCCGCTGAATGTGCCAGAATATCGATGTACCAACTAGCCAACGTAAGAAATGAGTTTTATTATCGTTTGGGTTATTGTCTGGCAGTTAATGGAGGAATATTTGAGCATTTGATTATATCCTGATATTTTCGTCATAAATTGATTTCTAAATGTAGACAAATTTGTTTTATTGTCTTGCGTAACTGTGAGTGCATGTGTTGGAATTAGCTGTAAACTAAAATGAAATTCGAGGATTCTTTTTGAAATTCCCGTATAAAATTGTTCAGTTTTGGCAATGACATTATAAATTAATGATCTAAATTGTCACTGATAAATCGATATGATGTTTTTATTATTGATTTCTAGAGTACAGGGTGCATAATGAGATACTACGTTGCAGAAGTATTTAAGCAGTTTACTTTTTACTGGTTGGTTGAAAAATGCTCAAATTTTCATTTTGGGTGGAACTTATTGTGCTCTTCAATAAAGTTATATTTTTTTAAATGAAACACCCTGTATAATGTCAATTGTTTAGGATCTTCTAAAAATTCTGAATATTTTTTGAATAACATGTCCTATATCTAAATGTAATAGTTTTCGAAATATTCGCATTTTAACAATGCAGCTATATTTAAAAGTAAATATTCTAGATACCTATTAGTTTTTAGGTGGCCGTAAATTAGGCGGTCGCGAAGAAACAACATTTTTGTTTATTACTGACAGTTACAGATTTAGTAAATAATTAGATTTATTTAATAAAATATTTTTTCGATAAAAAACCCTTATTCAGAAAGGGAAAAACAATTAATTTTGCAAATATTTCTTTAAACAAATACAAAGGTTAAGCAGTGGAAAGAGATGAAAATAGTGATTTAAATATACTACTAAAGCTAAAGAAAATCCAAACATTTTTCGATACAAAAAATATTAATGATCTTATTTTAGAGTGAAAAACAAAATCGAAAACAATTTGATATCTTTTTACAAACTAAATTGCTCAACTGGGCCCCCGTTTTTTTTAATACATTTCTTCAATACATTAGTTCTTCGTAACCTTTCTGCTGCGGCAGTGATAGATTGGCTATAATCTTTATTCAGGATTTAAATTTTCGTTCTAATAAGTTCTTTTAAATGTTCACTGTTTTCAATGATATTTGCATTCACTCGATTTTTTAGCGTTCCCCTAATTTGCATCCATCGGCGTCAAGTCAGGGCTGTTAGGTGGCCATTTTATTGGTGCATCCCTTCCAATCTATTCATTGAACCTTTGGCCAAGAAACTTTGTAACAGTTACTAGACTGTGAGGAGGACCGCCATCTTGTTGGAAGACGATATTTCTCTCATCAAAATAGTATTCTAGTTTTTGCTATAGAAAATTAAAATTACCCATTTCCGTTTAAAGAAACGTTAAAGAAATGGGGACCTATTATTCTGTTATTTAAAATAGCACACCATACATTGACAGTTTGGCGACCTTGAAATTGAAATTTCTTATAGCAGTGGGAATTTACTGTGGCCCAGTGTTTAGTATTTTTCCTGTTTATCATACCACTAGTTGCAAATGATGACTCGTCAGTCCAAAATAAATTTCTCAAGTAACTATTATTTAAATTGATTTTTTCTAACATAGTTCGGCAAAATTCTACCCTTTTCCCGGTGTCTCGATGTTTATTTTGTTGTAGGCTTAATTTTAAAAGGTTTATACCCTGTTTTGTCAAGAGTATTTTAAATCCTTCCATAAGAGGTATTTTTTGAATCATCAAGTTCTTCTTTTCGATATTTTTCTTATAGAAATGTTTTTATCTTTTTCCATTGTTTTCTTCTTTCTTGCTAGACTGGATGGTTGTTGAAATTGTTAATAGGTTCGATAAAATGTTTTTTTTTTGTCTGGAACGTCCATCCGGGGGTTAAGTCTGCGGAGTTCCCTTTGAGCCAATTTAACGCTATTAGTTATTTTAATAAATATTTGCAAAATTAATTGTTTTTCCCTTTCTGAATAAGGATTTTTTATCAAAAAAATATTTAATTAAATTAATCTAATTATTTACTAAATCTGTAACTGTCAGTAATATAATATAGTGTATAACTAATATCTAGAATATTTACTTTTGAATATAGCTTCTTTGTTAAAATGCGAATATTTCGAAAACTTTTACATTTAGATATAGGATATGATATTCAAAAAATATTCAGAATTTTTAGAAAATTCTAAACAATTGACAATATAGGTACAGGGTATTTTATTTTAAAAAATATAACTTTAACCTGTCACGCATTTCCGCAACCCCCTGTATATATAATAATATATTTTGCGAATAGCATAAATAATTTTCTACAACTTTTGTATTAAAGATTTTTGTCTAATGCGAAAAACAAAAAAGTTAATAGGGGGGACATTATAAATGATCACCGTGTACATTAAAGTGGCGAGACATTCGTAACAATAAACCCCGAGAAGTCGGTTGCTTGCAGCTGCTTCTACCTGCTCTCGAACACTCCGGAGCGCCCGAGAGCCCTTTGTTAATTGCTGAATAACTTAAAAAGTATTTGTCGGATTCACTTTAAGTTTTCACAGAATATTTTTAAGATATCATACTTTTAGAAAATGCAAAAAATCGATTTTCTGAAAATTCTGACTACCTTTAACCCCATAAGTAAAACTATTAGTCTGCGTGACTAATACATTAATATTAAATGATAATTTTGAAAACATAAACTAAAAGGAAACTAATTTCCGCACTGTCGATGGAGGATATCTATTGCACAGTGAAGTGTAGCATGTCTTTATTTTTAAAAATCACCAGTAAGAACAACAAAAAATCTGAACTAAATATGAAATGAAGTGTTCACCTTTCGTAACCGAGAAGATACGTGTACTATACGTAAACTGTCGCTATAGGGTAATTTTTAGAGTTGCCATTCTTTTTCCTTATTTATTGCACAAAACGAATGGTCCATCTTTTCTTTTGCGCTCACACTTACCTGTAGCGAGAAACATTTATTGAAAGCAATCTAACCTCTTTTTGCGGCCATTTTTAACTGGCAACTATGGATTATCGTAAACAGGAAATATAAAACTTTAATTTTGTATTAACATTTTTGAAAAAAACAGATGACTGTAAATAATTAATTAACAATAATATACCTTTTTTTTATCTTGGGACAGTCCACGAAGGCTGATGCCTAAGTACTAACGTACCGTGGGTGTCTTCAGTGTGGTGAGAGGGAGTCTGTTCACACGGGACTTAAATTTTTGGAGATTGGGAGGAGAAGGAAAAACTTCTGTGGGCAGCAGGTTCCATAGTCTTGATACTCTAGGAATAAAGGAACGAAGAAAGCGGGAAGTTCGGGGCCTCTCTAACTGAACTGTAAAAGGATGCATAAAAGTTGCACTACGTGTTGCTCTGTTGGGAGCTGCCAGAGGAGGAATTATACTGGCCAACTCCTCTGAGCAGAAGCCGTGAAACTACCTATAGAAGAGCGACAGATCCCCTACAGCTCGACGGTGGGCAAGAAGAGGAAGCCTTTCTGTGAGCGTTGGATCATTAATAAGACGAACGGCTCTTCTTTGAATGGAGTCCAGAATGCTAAGTGTTGTCTGATTTGGGATACATACAAAGTGTACAAATTGGAAGAAGAGAAATATTTTCTGGCTCGGAAGAGAAATCCAATCTTTTTTGAAGCTGCCGAAGCTATGGATAAAATGTGTTTGTGCCAGTTGAGGTTATTCTCAAAAGTAACGCCGACAAGATTAAACGACTCTTTGTTCTGCAGAACTTGGCCGCTCATATGTAAGGGATGAGCATTTGCAGACTTTTTCGCGACAGGGAACATGACTGTGTTTTCGAGGCATTAAACTGAACAAGATTTTTGGCGCCCCAATCCAAAATAAGTTTGAGGTCTTGTGAAAGAGATATCTGCATTGACCTGCGCTTGTTTTCGAAATCAGGATTACACGGTGGCTTAAGAAATTGAATACTAGAGTGGAGGGTACTATCGTCAGCAAAACTATGAATGGGATTAACTATGGAAGAGAGAAGATCGTTAATGTGTAGAAGAAACAGCGTGGGTGCCAGCACTGAGCCCTGGGGCACCCCAGCATTAATTTGGTAGAAGCTGGAGGAATGACCATCTACACTAACTGATATACGTCGATTAGAAAGGAAACTTGAAAGCCAAGAGCAAAGCTTAGGTGGAAGACCGTAAGAAGGAAGTTTGTTTAGAAGCCCATCATGCCAGACCTGATCGAAAGCTTTGGATATGTCAAGAGCAACGATCTGGGATTCACCAAGAAACTCAAGGGACTTGTTCCAGTTGTGTGAGACAAAGGAAAGAAGATCAGCTGTGGATCTACTGTGACGGAATCCATATTGTCTATCATGTAAGATCTTATGTTTTTCCAGATACTTTAAGATTTCGGAATTAATTAATTTTTCCATTACTTTTCAAACAACTGAAAGAAGAGATATAGGTCTATAGTTGGAAGAGAGACTTTTGGATCCTTTTTTGGGGACAGGTTGCACACGTGCAGCTTTCCAACTCTCCGGGAAAATGCCCGTGTCGTAAGAGATTCGAAAGAGGCAAGTTAAGATGGGTGCAAGCTCGGGAGCACATTTTTTTAAGACGATTGCTGGTATGCCATCCAGCCCAGACGATTTTTTAGTATTAAGAGAAGAAAGAATACGCTTGATCTGTTTGACTCTAAAAATTATATCGTACATTTTATGAGAAACAGGGACAACTGTTGGAAGGGAAAATTAGTAGGAGGATCAAGCGTAGAATTGGCAGCAAATTGTTTGGCAAATAGTTCGGCTTTTCCTTTGGAGGTAGAGACAATTCCATCTTCAGAGATTAGGGGTGGAAAAGAATTTGTGCAAAAGTTCTGACTAATATTTTTGGCAAAGGGCCAGAAAGATTTACTACCATTTGAGCAAGAGAGAACTTTATCTTTTATTCGATTGTTAAAATGGTCTTTTGCTTCTGAGATAGTCTGATTATACTGGTTTCTCGCTTTCGATGCTAGTCTGTCGATTTTCGGGACTGGGGTTTTGAAGAAACTTTTTGTGGGCTTGAATTTTTGAAAGTCTGGGTTTGTCACAGGATTTAGAAAACCACGGTTTGTGATTTGAAGTTATGGGGTTCTTTTTAGTGTGGGGAATATAGGTCTCAATGCCTAGTTGAATTGTTTCGGTAATTTGTTTACAAATTTCGGAAGGATCGAAAGTAGAAAAGCAGGTAGGATCCCAAGGGTAGCTGGCAAAGAAATCTCTCAGACCATCCCAGTCGGCCGAATTGTAGTGCCAGACGGTTCGTGGCGGCATGCTTTCAATACCTGTTTACACCTGGCAACCCTAATCTTGCGGCTGACTGAGAGCTGGCAACCATTTTTTTTTCTATTCTTTACATCATTACCTTTTAAATAACGTAAAATTAAATAAAAAAACGTATCGTTGCAATTTATTTCAGCAAATGAATTATACAAAAATTAGTTACAGGTAAATGCAGCTAAATTTTTATAGGCAACCTATCGCTAATCCATTGCATACTCACTCAATATTTGTTTAAAATTAATTTTATCAAAAAAACAGATAGCGCAGAATCAAGCAGTGGGATACTGTACTATAAACATTTAGTACATGAAAATAATTTAAAAAAAAAATATTTTATATCATTGAAAAATATGTTATTAAGTTTACATTTAAATGGAAAGATATTGGTTTTAGTAATATTGAAAGAAATTAAGTTAGCATAACACCATAGTTTGATTTTTAAAATATAATTTATTAATGACATCATATAAATAATTTGTATTTTTGTTATTTCATAAAAAAGTTATATTATTTACAAGACTATCCATTTGAAATTAAAATCAAAACATAAAAATATTTCAACTTACCGAGTCAAACATCAATCGTGCAAACAAAATGAAGGACTCATACACGGAGGTATTAAGAAAAATAGAGTTGGTAGTATGCAACAACACTATACAGTGATTGATGCAACTAGTTGTGGTTAATACAAATAACATCGTGCCATAGTTTGAATTAAATTGCTCAACAAGATTGGTAATTTTACAATATGACATTCCCATATTGTAATGTCTAGATCTTTCCTTTCCTGTTACAACATTTGCATTAAACTCCATTATGTTACTAGTTATGTGCTTAATACCGCATGTAAAGAAATACTTTAAACTATCCAGTTGTAAGATAAATATTTGTGTAAGAAACAAAAAAATTATGTTAGAATTAAAACTATGCTGAACTGCTACAACAAAAGGACCCATTTCACAAGCGCTTATAAAAATAAAGACTAAGATTAAAAATTTAATGCTTCTCGTTTTTTTAAAGCATGTTTTATCATTGACTATTAACACCAAATTCTTTAATATGTTATTGTAGTTAGAAAATAAACAGAGAAAAATGCCGATTGAGCAAAATAAAAATGACATATTAAGAAATTCAATTATATGTGTCTTTTCATTCTTTTTTAAATAAAATAAATAGGCCTCACCACAGTTACCTAAAACAAAAATACTATTGATAATTAAAATGTAAAGTTTTTTAAATCGATTAAGATGGTTTAAGCGAAAAGGCATTGGCATAATTGCCAGAAGTGCGGTAATAATCAACACGATTTTATACTCAGACACCTTCATTATTAGGAAACAATGTTTTGACACTCTAAGGACTTACTTAAATGAATATTTCTTTATATTTATTTGAAGATACAAACAAATTTAACACAAATTACTTGGCAAATATAATTTTCCTACCTAAAATGCGTACAACCGTTTATTTGCTTAAATTTAAAAAAAAAATAAAATAAAATTTTAAATTTAAAAAATAAAATATATATATATATATATATAATATATATATATATATATATATATATATATATATATATATATATATATATATATATATATATATATATATATATATATATATATATATATATATATATATATATATAATATATATATATATATATATATATATTATATATATATATTCTTTTTATATATATATAAATATTATATATTTCATTTTTAACAATTCAACACAAGGAACGGACTACTTGTAGTGGTAATAAAATATGAACTAATTATTAAAGAAGAGGGATGTATATTTTATTAAGACTGTTGATATCTTTTTTATTGTTTATGAAATTTGGGTTTTTTTGGATTTCGATCATCTATATAAACTCTTTTTTTTTGGTTTGGTTCCGTTTTAAGTATTTTTGTTTAATTATAATTGAAATTATGTCCCATTGTCTTTTCGTGATTTATTAAGGCTGTTGCATTTTTTTTTGTCGTACTTGTGGCTTTTTAGCCTATTTTCCAAATACTGCGTTGTTTGACCGATGTATACACCGGTGCAATCCTTACACGGAATTTGTATACGATGTTACTTTTTTTGCGAGTTTTTTTGTTTTTTGGAGTTTTTGTTTCAAGTCTACTAAAGTTCTTTGATAAAAGGTTTGAGGCTTTGGGACAGATTTCTATATTATGTTTTTTAAATAATGGCTAAAATTTTTGTGATAGGCCATTTACAAACGATAGAGAAAGATATTTTTTTTTGGTTTTTATTATTTTTTTCCTGATCGTTTTTTTCCGTTGAGTTATAAAATTTATGTATTCTGTTTTGAAATATTTTATTGATTAATTGATCTGGATAGTTATTTAATTTTAAAGCATCTTTTGCTTTTTTTATTGATTTTTTTCTAAATTCGGGATCAGATAGTTGGATTGCTCTGGTCTGCCAATCCTATTATTACCGATTTTTTTTGCGCAAATTTGTATATAATAAATATATATATATATATATATATATATATATATATATATATATATATATATATATATATATATATATATATATATATATATATATATATATATATATATATATATATATAATATCTAAAAATCTAAAGTAAAGTAAGCTGACTTAAAATATTTTTTTATAAACTTTCTAATAAGAAACTTCAGTTAAGGATGTGCTTTTTATTACTAAAGACTACGTAAAATAATTTAATAAGGGATCCATAGTGGCGTAAATTATGTTCTAAGCGCTTAAAAGTATTAATATTTCGGTATGGATATTAGATATTTATGGTCTAAATATTTTTGAAAATACGTAACATATGTAACTTTCAAATAAATAAGCGTATTAAAATTATTAAAAAACATCTTTTTAAAAACATATTATTACTCTTTAAGGCACGGTAATATAAGAGTGCCGGTAAACTACCAAAAAAAATCCAAGATTAAACGGAGGTTTACACCCACTTTTATTTTTTTCATGTTCTTTTTGAAAAAAATATCTTTTAATTTACAATCTTTGGTTTAAGCAATATCGGGTTACCAATTCCGAAATCTTAAGTTTAAATATAGTTTTTACCGTAACTAGACGTTGATAAAATCCACACATCCACATTTTAGAAAGCTAAAGTTAAAACCACAGAAGTATAGGTGGTCCAACATTATAATTCCCGGCCTTAAAGAAACAACAACCACCACATTAAGGCCCAGCACACACGGTGAAACGCAACTGCAACGAAACCCTTTTGAAATTATTGGTTTGAAACAAGTTTCAATCGTTTTCCACACACGCCGCAACCACAATGCAATTAGTCATAATCATTTCGCTTTTGAGAACCAACGTCTACAAAATGTTAAGTTCAAGTGATGAAGAACTTGTGGTTTTATATTTGTATCTTCGACAAAGAAGGAGGCGTAAAAGAAGAAGTATGTGGATACATCCCTACATTAAGAAGAATATCAACTGCCGTATGTTTGTGGCTGCCAAAGAATTACAACAAACTGATAGACAATTCATGGATTGTTATCGTATGAGCTAAAGTACATACCTTGAGCTTGTTGAAATAATTACACCTTAGCTGCAGAAACAGAATACTAACATGAGGAAATGTGTGAGATTTTTTATCTTGGGACAGTTCACGAAGGCAGATGCCTAATTACTAACGTACCATGGGTGTCTTAAGTGTGGTAAGAGGCAGTTTGTTCACACGGGACTTAAATATTTGGAGATTGGGAGCAGAAGGAAAAACTTCTGCGGGCAGCAGGTTCCACAGTCTTGACACTCTAGGGATGAAGGAACAAACAAAGCGGAAAGTTCAGGGCCTCTCCAACTGAACTGTAAAAGGATACACAAAAGTTGCACTACGTGTTGCTCTGCTGGAAGCTGCCAGAGAAGGAATTATACTGGCCAATTCCTCTGAGCAGAAGCCGTGAAAATACCTACAGCTCGACGGTGGGCAAGAAGAAGAAGCCTTTCTGTGAGCGTTGGATCATTAATAAGACGAAGAGCTCTTCTTTGAATGCAGTCCAAAATGCTAAGTGTTGCAGGGGACGCCATTTCCCAGACATGAGAACAATATTCCAAAGAGGGTCTGAGTTGGGATACATACAGTGTGTACAGATTGAAAGAAGAGAAATATTTTCTGGCTCGGAAGAGGAAACCAAGCTTTTTTGAAGCTGTCGAGGCTATGGATGTAATGTGTTTGTGCCAGTTGAGGTTATTCTCAAAAGTAACGTCGACCAGGTTAAACGACTCTTTGTTCTGCAGAACTTGGCCTCTCATATGTAAGGGATGAGCAATGGTAGACTTTTTTTGTGACAGCGAACATGACTGTGTTTTCAAAGCATTAAACTGAACAAGATTTCTGGCGCCTTAATCCAAGATAAGTTTGAGGTCTTGTAAAAGAGATATCTGCATTGACCTGCGCTTGCTTTCCAAATCAGAATTACATGGAGGCTTAAAAAATTGAATACTAGAGTGGAGGATACTATCGTCAGCAAAACTATGAATGGGATTGATTGTGGAAGAGAGAAGATCGTTAATGTGTAGAAGAAACAGCGTGGGTGCCAGCACTGCGCCCTGGGGCACCCCAGCATTAATTTGGTAGAAACTGGAAGAATGACCATCTACAGTAACTGATATACGTCGATTAGAAAGGAAACTGGAAAGCCAAGAGCAAAGCTTAGGTGGAAGACCGTAAGAAGGTAGTTTGTTAAGAAGCCCATCATGCCAGATTTGATCAAAAGCTTTGGATATGTCAAGAGCAACGATCTGGGATTCACCAAGAAACTCAAGGGACTTGTTTCAGTTGTGTGAGACAAAAGAAAGAAGATCCGCTGTGGATCTACTATGACGGCACCCATACTGTCTTTCATGTAAGATCTTATGTTTTTTTAGATACTTTAAGATTTGGGAATTAATGAATTTTTCCATTACTTTGCAAACAACAGAAAGAAGAGATATAGGTCTATAGTTAGAAGAGAGAGTTTTGGATCCTTTTTGGGGACAGGTTGCACACGTGCAGCTTTCCAACTTTCCGGGAAAATGCCCGTGTCGTAAGAGATTCGAAAAAGGCGAGTTAGGATAGGTGCAAGCTCGGGAGCACATTTTTTTAAGACGATTGCTGATATGCCTTCCGGTCAGACGATTTTTTAGTAGAATATATGGTTTTTGGAATTTCACAAATTTGTATTCGTTTTTGTCATTTTTTTAATTACTTTATTTTAATTTTTATAAATATTAAGTTTATCCAAAAAAGTTGTTTGATAACGGTATTTTAGTAGTAAAACATAGTTTAAGAGGTTACACCACCCTAAAGTTTTCAAAAAATCCTTTTTTTTTGCGAAGTAAATTGTCTATATTTTTAAAAATACTTTAAGCATTTAAACATTTTAAAGTTCTTCCGAAGTTATTGATCTGTTTGACTTTAAAAATGATATCGGACATTTTATGAGACACAGGGACAACTGTTGAAAAAGGAAGATTAATGGGAGGATCAAGCGTAGAATTGGCAGCAAATTGTTTGGCAAATAGTTCGGCTTTTCCTTTGGAGGTAGAGACAATTCCATCTTCAGAGATTAGGAGTGGAAAAGAGTTTGTGCAAAAGTTTTGACTAATATTTTTGGCAAAGGACCAGAAAGCTTTACTGCCATTTGAGCAAGAGAGAACTTTATCTTTTATCCGATTGCTTCTGAGATGGTCTGATTATACTGAATTCTTGCTTCGATGCTAGCCTGTCGATTTTCGGGACTGGAGTTTTGGAGAAACTTTTTGTGGGCTTGAATTTTTAAAATTGTGGCTTTGTGACAGGATTTAGAAAACCACGGTTTGTGATTTGAAGTTATGGGGTTCTTTTTAGTGTGGGGAATATAGGTCTCAATGCCTAGTTGAATTGTTTCGGTAATTTGTTTACATATTTCGGAAGGATCTAAAGTAGAAAAGCAGGTAGGATCCCAAGGGTAGCTGGCAAAGAAATCTCTCAGACCATCCCAGTCGGCCGAGTTGTAGTGCCAGACGGTTTGTGGCGGCATGCGTTCGGTTGCCTCAAAATGTGTGGAGTATGATACGGTGACCAAGCCATGGTCAGAGCGACCAAGGGGAGCAGTTACTGATGCTTGATAAAGTTCGTGGGTGGAAGTAAGAAAGAGATCTAGGGGGTTAAAATTATGGGTGGGAACCTTAGGAAAGTAGGTAGGTTCCATAATTAGATTGGTGAGCGAGTTGCTGATTGCGAAATTTTCTGCTGCTCTGCCTTGTGTATCAGTTTTTGTAGAGCCTAGCCAATCCTAATTATGAACATTAAAATCCCCGAAGACGATTACTTCGGCCAATGGCAACTGAAAAATAATATTGTCAAGTCCTCCAGAACAGCTATTAATAACACTTATGTAAGTATTTTAAAATATTTATTTATAACAATTATTAACACAAATTAAAAACACAAATGTATATGAATAATTATCTATGAAATCAAATTGGTTCGTGTCTTGGTTCACAAGAGTGTATTCTGTAGAATTTGATGGTCTTTGTGTAGATAGTCCGCTGAAGTCAGAATATTAGGTGTTGGTACTGGCTGCGCATAAGAAGGAGGACTACCATACTCTATATACTGCGATATCGGAGAATAAATTGTTTGATGGGACGTTTCGTTACTCAATTTAAGTGATTCAGTCCTTGCTGCACTTTCAGGCGTACTGGGAGGTAAATTCAATATGTCATCAATAAGGCTTAGTACACGTCTCTTAAATATTTTGAATTGTTGCAGATTCATTTCTCTGAATTCAGGTGCGAGATTATTCAAAAACGACGTAACAGCGTCCCTGGAAGTCTGAGATTCATTAATGCGTGTAGATTTCTGTTTTAAATAATTAATGAAATGCTTATCAGTCTCGTGCAATAAAGATTTTTTTCGCTTTGTATTGGAAACATGTTAAGCGGAATTATCATGAGTACTGGGAAGGGTAGGCTCCACATCACAGCGCTCAGTAGATTGCTGGGACTCGGTAAGCACATCGCCGGTAGACACATCGTTTGACACATCAGTTGTAGCATTTATTATTGCCGTGTTCTCTGTTAAACTAGTAGATGGCAAGTTCCCTGTCTCGGGCGGAACCGTCGGTTTTACATATGGCGTTAAAAAATGCAAGTAATCGAGTCAATAGTACGGTTTTTTCTTTTTTCTTCCAGAACCACTTGGGAAAGGTTTCAAGTGTCTCATAAAAACAACAGGCTGATTTCGCCATTTTTCTTTGCATGCGGCACCTATAATAAGATTTTTTAGTAAAAAAATATATACATAAAAACGTCTGTCAATGTTGTCTATAGATGCTATCGATTCACTTTGATCGATTAGGGTTTTGTTTGATTTTTTTAAATGTTTTACTAATACCTAGCCTTATTGTTTTCAGGTATTTGGGAGGTACATCTAGTACAGGGTGTTTCCCCAAATTTTGACAGCTTCTAGCGACCTTATTATTTCAGATAGAAAAAAAAATCAGATAAAAATTGTAGGGTATCATCCAAACCGTCAAATTTTCTATAAAGAAACAATTGAGCATTACCGGTGAACTTTTTGACTTATTGTATACTTTTTTTTTGATAAAACACCCTATATATTATGTGTTTATTGGATAGCGCCTAAAATTCTCTTTCTAACAATATATATGTTGCCTATAATTCATTCATCTATTGTTGAAATATCCGCTATTAAAAAATCAAAATATTACTAATTTACTAAATGAAATAAGTCACAGTAACCATTGGAAAACAAAGTAATTATATTAAAATTGTTGATTATTTCAATGGTTACTGTGATTTATTTCAATAGTAAATTGTAATATTTTGTTTTTTTAATAGCATATTCAACAATGGATGAATGAATTGGGCAAGATATATATTTCAAAAAGGAATTTTGGCGTTTCCAAAAGCCTTATATAGGGTGTTTCAAAAAAGTATCTTGTCAAAAAGTTCACCTATCTCAATTTTTCTTAAGTAAAAGGCGGTTTAGTTCTATTTTTTTTTTTTTTTTCTATCTGGAATAATAAGGTCGCTAGGAGCTGTCAAAATTTGAGCAAACACCCTATACCTATGTGGCATTGGGCTTATATTTCGCCAGAGGAGAATCCACAATTGCAGAGATCGTGGCTGATACTACTAAAAAAATATGTGATACTTTACGGAATATATATGGCGGTTCCAGACACAGATAAGTGGAAGCAAATTGCTGAACGATACTATACTTTGTGGAATATGCCTAACTGTTTAGGATCTCTTGACGGAAAACATTTTAGAATTAAAAAATTTCCCAATACAGAATCTGCAAATTTTAATTACAAAGATTATAATTCTGTAATTTTAATGGCATGTGCCGATGCTGATGGTATGTTTACAATGATAGAAGTGGAATATGCAGGTAGAAATAGTGACGCAATATTTTCAGAGTTTCAGCTATAAAGCGCCTTATTGAGGTAGATTCACTTAATATTCCTGCACCAGCCCGCTTACCACTTGATGAAAATAATTATTCATATCCATTTTACTTTGTTGGAGATGGCCTTTCCTTTAGAAAAATATTTAATGAGACCTTTCCCAGAAACCACTGCCACCAACACCCTTTTATAAATTATCCAGTGCAAGAAAAAGTGTCGAGTGTGCTTTTGGCATGTTAACAGAAAAATTTATGATATTCGAATCACCAATACGTTGTCGAATCCCTAAGGTGGTCAATATTATAATAAAAAGCGCTTGTGTCTTGCACAATTTTGTGAGATCCGAGGAAGAAACATCATATTAGCCCACGAACATCAGTGGAGGAAGAAGTCAACGACCTAACGATATAATTCCACATGATGAGACCCTAGGACCCAATCCTTCATCTTTATCTTTAAGAAAATATTTAAATAATTACTTTTTGACACCTCAGACAGCATTGCCTTGGCAATGGGCTTATTGTATTTAAGAGTTATTATTTAATAAACATAATCAGCTCACCTATTATTTTCTTTTTTTTTTTAATTTCTGCCCATGCTTTATCAGTCCCACTCCTGCAAGAGTAGCTTGATAGTATTGTATTGAACAAACAAGGATATTTCTCAACTTCCAACACATATTAAATGTTTTTATTTTCGTCGTCAGCCATTTTGAAACCGAAAAGGCGCGACATCCACAACGAACGCAAACACGAGTTTCTTGCACGCCGGTTTTATAGCAACTGATATGCAACGCGTTTCAAACCGGTTTAAAAACGGTTGCGTCATGTGCGGTCTCTCCATGGAGTCTATGGCATAAACTCAAATAAAACTCAAAAGTAACTAGACGTTGCAGTTTCGTTGCAGTTGCGTTGTGTGCTGGGCCTAATAGGTATTTTTGTTATTTAGAAATAGTGTAGCGTTCAAAGCCACAAGTTGATTTTTTTGTTAGTTTTTTTAAATATCAGTGTTAAATTTAATTATTATTAACGGCTATCTAATAGTTTTTTATAGAGAAGAATTTAACCATTTCTGAGGTTATTTTTCATTGTAATAATAGTGACAACGCTGGCCTTTCCCCCGTCACGGGTGGTCAACTAAAGCTGTTCCAGATGGCTTTATTGATAACGTTTGGCAACGATTTATATATTCTCCATCATTGGTCTCGGTGTTTTTGCTCGACCACTATCCTCGCTGTGCTGCCACGTTTCAAAAGAATTTTTCTTTGATTCTCGATTGTATTTGCGCCTTCAAATCGGTGGAGTAGATTCTCGTTTCCTTTAGCAGACACGGTGCCAAGTGAGAACAGGTACCTCGGCTGTTCTGACCTGCTTGACAAAATCACGTTAATGCCTTGAAAATGTGTGTTTTGATTTGCTGTTTTTTCTCTTTTTTGATGCCTAGCGTGCTACAATGAAGTATTGTTGGTTGTTCTGGATTATTATTATTCGCACTTATTGTTTAACATTTGATTTTCCGATGAATGTTGATTTTATTTGAATGGCTAAATAGGCATAATTGCCGTTACTGGGATGACAGTAATCCACATTTATTCCGTGAGGATCATACCCAGTACGCTTAAAAAATAAATGTCTGGTGTGGCATATTAGGGAATCATATCAGAGGGTCACTTTTTATTCCTGATAGTTTAACTGGTAAAGTACTCAAGATGCAATTGATCCTTTCATACCAGAAATAATAGAAGATGACCAAAATCACAATGCTGATCGGCGTCATTTCCCCCTATTAGATTTAGCACCTACTCACTATGTAACTTCTGTAAGATAATTTTTAAATGATCGGTTCCCTGAACGGTGGATTGGAAGGAGAGGCTCAAATAAATGGCCTGCCAGGTCACCTGATTTATCGCCTTTGGAGTTTTTCTTTAAGGGCACTTCAAAAATAAATGTTTTGCTACAAAGCCCGAGTCCATAGAAGATCTTCGGATTATAACACAGTGCAGAAGCGTAACACCTGATATGTTACAAAATGTTAGAAATAAATTTAAACAAAATAGGTATTATTGTAGGTATGAAAGCAAATGGATCACATTTTCAGCGCTAGATGAAGCAACGTTTTTATTAATTAATTGAACCATTCAATGTACTAATGATTGTAGTGTTTTTATCCCTAATAACTAAAATTTATTTGTATTTTTCTTTATTACCAAAATTATAAGGTTAATGTTCTTAAAGCTGTTTTCTTATTAGCTGTAAAATTCAACAAAAAAGATATCATTAGAAATTTAATTTTCAAATGACATATCACTTGACACCACTTTCCATTTATAGTTTTAGGTTTGTTACTCACCCTTGCCAGGGGTTGAAGGCACAGGTTTTAAAAATGTGTCCCCCTCAAAAGCAAAATCGACGAGTTCGACCATTTTTGCGTAAAATTACAAAAAGGGGAGAAAGGCTTGGTGCATACTATTGTTGAACCCCTCTGTATATATATA